>JAVKPL010014616.1:0-90211 GCA_032173675.1 Gastrolobium villosum
GTGGACTGATAAATGTGAAATTTTTATCAATATTTTGAGGAAAAAGAAAAATATGTCATGGACTGGAAAAATATGGAGATTAAGAATATATGATCAGAATTTTTTCGGATGAAAGTTAATATCTGGTGTGGCACCCTGGGCCAAAACCCACTTGGCCCCCACGCCTTTCTTCATCTTTTTCTTCTCCCTCACCCGTAAGCCCCCTCCTTCATTTCTAAAAGAACCCATTTCTTCCTTTCTTCACTTTGAGAGCATTTCTCCACCAAATCTTGCAAACTTTGTGTTGAAATCTATTGTAAACAACCTTCTAAAGCCATTGGTGATACTCCCAAGCCTTGAAATCATCTCCTTGGGGCGAAAATGGACAAATCCTCAGATCCGAACCATTGTGGTTCTTGGTGTTTGTGTAAGCTTTTGATCTTCTTTTGGATTGGTGGAACCTTGGTGGTGTTCCTACACTAGATGGTGAGTATATTTGTGGTACTTTTGTGGTTGATTTTGTAGATCTAGAAATTATGCTTTGAATCTTTAATCTTAGATGTGTGATGATAGAGAGCTCAAATGGAAAAATGCTATTAGATGAAAATGCCTTAGATTGATGCTTGTAAGCTAGAAATGCTATGATAATTTTTGGTGAAAAAGTTAGGTTTTTAACTTAGGAAAATTTGAGGAATTTTCATGAAAATCGGTATGTGGTGTAATTGAATAATTGAATGATGGACCATTGGTATAGGTTGATAATGTGATTATATGATTAGTGTGTGTGTTAAAATGGAATTGAAAACCTTGTAGAATCAACCTTTGAGGAATTCGAACCATAGAGGGGTTTGGAGGAAAAATGATGTAAAAGTTGTGTAGTTGAGATTGTATGATATAAAATGATGTTTAATTGGATGATGGTATAGTGTGTTATAGTGGAATGAAAAGAAAATAATGGGTAATTCATGATGTATTTGGTAAATTGATCTATAAAAGAGATTGAAGTAAAATGAATGATTACTTGAGATTTAATGTTTGATTTGGAAATGGCTTGATAATCATGTTGTGGATTATCTAGGTTGCCTCTTTTGGACGCTTTGGAAGCGGGTAAGCTTGGAGCTTACGTTTGGAGCATGGGCTCGGTGTTGAGGTAACCTTTGGAACTGGGGTTTAGCCCTTGTGTGCTCCACCACACCTAGTGGATGGTTGTGGTTGGATTATGTGGTTATGGCATTGTGTGATTATGTGCTTGTGTGCATATTGCTTGGATTGTATGAAAAATTGTTTGGTCACTGGCCAGTTGACGTGTGTTGGTTTGGACATCCGCTGGATCATTTCGTGACGGAGTGCCAGTTGGAATGTGCCATGGGGTCGACTCTGGGAGCGACACCAGGATGATCCAAACGGGGGACATCCGCCGGATAGGGCTCATGAGGAGTTCCGGTTGGGTTTTGCCATGGAGTCTTCTCAACCATGGGAGAGGCGCCAGGATTGTCTCGGGAGTTATATGATGGAGTCCTTGAACATGAATCCATGCGTGGATGTTCTTGGGTTGTCTCCAGTTGGTGGGTGATATTGTATTGCATGCATATTATATGATGTTATATTTGCACATTGAGTGAGCCATGGGGTGGAGAAACCTCCAGGGCCCTTGGTTTACTGAGATATATTTATATATCTCACCCCGTGTTTTGGGGCATCATTTCAGGTTATGTTGAGCCTGGAAGAGTGGAGCATGAGGTGCATGTTGGAGGCACCATGCGATGAGCATTGGATTGGGACACTCCTTGCATATGTTTTATGTTTTAGAATTAGCTCATGAACTTGTGCATGTTGAAAATGCCATGCCTTTGTATGTTCATGACTACATGTTAAATTCTTCAATATGATGTATATGTATAACCTTGGAAATTATTGTATATTTGAGTGAGCATGGGACTTGTCCATGGCCACATTTATTGCCTTTGAAGCCTTGGCAAATATGTTGTAAAATGGTCCATATTTAATGTAAAATGGCCATTATATTAAAGACTTTGTAAATGATGCATAATTGAATGAAAATGCATGTTTGAAGGGCCTAGTGCCTACATTAGAGTATGTTTAAGTGTTGTGTGGAGTACTAAGGTGTTTGGGATGGATTACACATCCCTTTTTGGGATTTAAATGCTGTAATCTGTCACTTTTACTGCATAGTAATCGATTACCCAAGCATGGTAATCGATTACCATGCAACAGGGGACGAAATTTGGCTACTGTCTTCACTGGTAATCGATTACTGAGGCTTGGTAATCGATTACCATGTGAGGTAATCGATTACCCAAAGTTGGTAATCGATTACCAGAACAGAGGAGGTGAAAAATTAGCTACTGCCTCATTTTTGACAGGTGGTAATCGATTACCACCCACTGGTAATCGATTACCACAGTGTAATTTTTGAAAATTTAAGTTTTTCTAGACTAAAAGAAAGGGGTTTAACTTGATGGGTAGAACTCCACATGGTACGTGGCTTGAAACCACGCGTAACTAATGTAAAGGGGTAGAGCATGGTAAGATATGAAAGTAATTTGATGAGTTTAAAGGAGTTGAATAAAAAGAAAGATTGTGATGTTAGTAAACTGAATGCTTCCGCGTATTGCATTTACAATTACAGTGTTGTTTTAATTGATTACGGAAAAAGGCTATTGTTAAGAAAAGGAATATGATAAAAAAAAAAAAAAAAAGTTGCCCGTAATTTAATTAACCCAATTTCTGTGATTGTAACTGCTCTTAATATCATAATCAATGTTAACAATACCGGTACGTAACGGGCTGTTACATTTTATGGTATCAGAGCAGTTTCATTAGGGAACTCTGATGATTGTGTAATTGAGGTGAGTGCTGTATAGTTGTACATAGACACTTATTGACTGCTACACATGTGATTCCTTAGTTTGGGCCTGATCAACCCATCTCTTTGTGTTCAATGTGTGGTCAGTATAAGATGCCTTCGTGACAACCCTGGAGCACTAATGCCAGTCCTTAGGCTGAGGTGGTGGGTGCAGTGATGACTGCTCCACGGAAAGATATGTTAGTAAATGAATTTGGTGTAATTGAGGACTTAGTGAGAATAAATTGTGATACTGTCATTGAGGACTTAGTGAGAATGAAATTGAGATAAGATGTTTAACCATTTGGGGTAGAATGCTACCATAGTTGAATGTGGTCTTATGGTGAGTAAGAATGATTGAGTTTAGTTGATATTGGTATGATGATGTGGGTAAATCTTCACTAAATGTTTGGGGAGTTAAAAAAATTGAGTACATGTGGAATTAGTGCTATAACTTTGACATGGTGGGGAATTGGAACCCCGATGGAATTGTGAAAATTTGAATATGAGTGTTTATATGTAATATTGGATACCTTAGGGTAAAGTATAAGGTTATAAGACCCTTGATGAGGGCATATATATGGATGACTTAATATGCTTGGATGTAGAAGTAAATTGAAATTTCAAATTTTGGATTGAGGATTGTGAGTAACTTAAAAGAATTATGGAAATGATGCGTTGAATAAATTCAATGTTAAAAATGGGACTTTAGTCCATGATGAGTTAATGTTGGCTGAATATAAGTGAGGATATCATAGGTATAAAAAATAAAATATAAGAAGTGAGGAAATTGCCATGTATGGCATTAGATGAATTTGATTGAAAGTGTGGGAGTCCATAAGTTAAGGATGGTTGGACTTGACAAATGTGAAGTGAGAAAACATAATTGAGTGTGGTGTAGTAATTATACTAATATGCTTCCATAATGTTGTGGAGCATTGCAAAATGGATGATGTGGCTTCACTTTGTGTGGATAATAATCCTGTGATGGCTAAACGCCAATATATGTAAATGTGTATATCTATATGTTTTGTGAAGGCCGGGGTGCCTAAAAGTATATGTGTGTTGTAATGAGCTAGAAAAATTATTTTTGGTAAAAGAAAAAAATTATGCAATGGAAATTCCCTATGATGGGAAATGTTGAAGAGATTGTCTCTTTGGAGTGTCATTGGACGCTCAAATTGGTGTGGGATTCATGATGGAGTCCCGGTGTGCAAGTTATACCATGGCCCACATGTTGTTAATAATGTGAAAATTAATATTTCCCTGGGTTTCCCTTGTGGATTGAATCCTAAGAGGTGTTGCTCTTGGAAGTCCCAGGCGAGCACTGCTCGAAGTTGAGAATTAGCTGGTGGTCCTGATGCGTTGAATGCATGGACTAGTATGGAAGGGCACTCTTGGTGTCATAATGAAACATTGAGAGAAAGGTGATGTTAGTTTAATGAAGTGGATCTTCTACAGTGTTGAGCATGGTTGCTATGAGTCATGATGGACAATGGATTAGGACTGTACCGAACATGGGTACTGTTATGAATTGAAAGTTTGTGTCAAAGATGAGGAAGATGTTGGAATCATGTGAGGATGATTATGCTATGGACTAAGACTAATTACTAGTCAAGTTAAACGAGTAGACTGTTAAGGAAAGAACCATATTGGAAAATTATATTGGATGGTGCAAAAGTAAGATATAACTAGTATACCACTATGTATCTATATAGGACTCTGTTTGCCGTTATATATGGATTTGATGTGAATGTGCTTATCCTTGTGTGGCTTATATGCCCAGAGTATATGGCTATCTCCGTATGGATTATGTTCCCGGAGATTATTATTACCTTGTATAAGTAAGGTAGTGTGAGGTAGAACCTTGTGTTAGTGGGACTGTTAGTACAGCCTATGGCATGTTACCTCTTCTTGCGTGAATTATAAGGACAGATTCTCTGATTGATGGGGCATTGCACCTGGGGCCCTTAGGACAGCAAGAGCTCGAGGGGTTAAACCTAAGGATGTTCTTACCCATTGCATTAGAGGATTGTATCTTGTGAGGAACGCAAGAGGTGAATTTGGATAACAGTAAGTGAACAGTAATATGCCTAATATGATGAAATATGAGAGGTGCCATGAGATGGCAGTTTGAATTATAAAATTGAGCACTCGGAGATGTGCATGAGTGTATACCAAGTGTGGTAGTGTGGAAATATGGTTTTATGGAAATTATGAAATGAATTATTGGATTGTCACCCTATGTGAAGGGAATGAAAATTGATTAGTACTGATGGATTGAGTCAAAGTCTTCTGGGAAGGCTTGTGATGGCGAGAGGTTAAGCTAAGTTGGTGGCCAAAGTGGCCAATGATTTTAATAAGTGATTAATGGGATACCAGTTGTTAAATAGAATGATATTTGGTGAAATAAAAGGTTGATATCTTTACCCTGGTGGTAGAGTCACTGATGAAGTTGTATAGATGTAAACTGTAGTGAGAGATGTGTTGAAAATACACAATGATGATGTTGTTTGTGGCTAGGTATCAAGAGATATGATTGAGTGTGCTAATAGTACTTGAATAGTTTAAGAGACTTGTGTAATAACTGATATGAAGTGATGAAAGTAATGACAAGGATGAATTTAGTTCCTAGTGACAGGATAAAGAGGCTTTGAAAATCCCTACATGATGGGACAGGTATGGGAAAGAGATGATATGTGACCTTGGAGTGATACATACTGGTTGAATGAAATGATGATGAAGGTGAGGTGTATAGAATGAAATACATGTGGGATTGATAAATGAGTATGGAACGGTAATTAAAGAAAATTGTTAGTGGAAACCTTAGGCATGTTGCCTTTAAGGTGAGAAATCGATGATGAATTATGTGTTAAGTTTTGAGATGATTAGTTGAAATTGCAAGTATGATCTAGTGTATGAAAATTAATGAGTGAATCCTTGGATGAAGGCTTTGAATTAGCCGATGTAGTGTATAAATTATAATGTGTGGTCCATTGGGTACCAGTTAAATGTCTTGAGGAAGTGATCTGCCGTTGTGTTTAGGCGAAAGTTGGAAAACCTGTAGGGTTGGATTTGAAAGTTTAGCACAGAGATGGTGCTTGTTAAAGATAAGTGTTGAGGTGAAATGGTACGTTATAGGTTAAGAACATGAGAAAAGCAAAATGTGTGTATGCGAGTTGTGGCTAAGTGCCAAAAAAATGAGGATTTGCCCCTCAGAAACTAAAAGTATAGTAAGCGGGAATTAGATGATTACCCGGTGAATTGCACTGAGAGGCTGTGAGATTCCATGATAGTGTTTAATGGGGAATAAGAAATGTGGAAAATTGATGACGGGAGTTAATACTTCATAGAAATAAAATTCAAAGAAGGATAATTGTGGCTGTATTGTGTCGGGAAGAAATAGTTGCCTGTGTGGCACAGATTGAACAAAGCGTGATATGACCCTGTGAGTATATTTATTGAAGCATTAATTAGGTGGGAAGACCTGCCAAGAGAAATTATGGGCTATATGTGCTAGGTAGCCGGACTTGTGAAAAGAAATTGAAAAGAAATTAAAAGCAATTGGCTTGGTAAAGCAGAGAAAGTGCACAACTGTGTGGTGCGCTCCGGTTGTTCACATGTGGTGTCGCCGGTTGAGATTGAGATTGGGAAGGACTTGAGGTCTCCCATTGGGCCTTTGAAAGGCAAGGTCATTGTGAAATGGGGCTGAAAAGCCAAAAGATAGAAATGTAAATGATTGTTTTGGTGTCCGCACACTGATGAAGCTACTTGGGGTCGGGAGACTGAGATTCTCCGGCTGTATCCTAAGTTAGCATATGTGCATAGTGGATTTTGCGGACAAAATTCCTAAAAGGTGGGGTGAATATAACACCTCGGAAAATTAAATGTGGATTTATTTGATAGAATAGGAGTCAGAATTGATGGATTAGTGAAAACCAGAGAATTATGGCCAAAATGGGCAAAAAGGGCAAAATGGTAATTTGCCAAAAACGTAAACCGAGGCATGAAAAATGGAGTTGGAGATTGAATATGACAAAAATAATGTTGGAAATGGAATCAGGACGGAAAATTGAGTGAATAGGCAAATTTGGGAAAAACTGATGAATAGTGATTTTAAGTGTTAAATACTGTGGTGTGAGTGTACCGATAAGTGTGAAATTTTTATCAATATTTTGAGGAAAGAAAAATATGTCATGGACTGGAAAAATATGTAGATTAAGAATATATGATCAGAATTTTTATCGGGATGAAAGTTAGATCGCGTGTGGGACCCGCGGGGCCAAAACCCACTTGGCCCCCACGCCTTTCTTCTTCTTTTTCTTCTCCCTCACCCGTAAGCCCCCTCCTTCATTTCTAAAAGAACCCATTTCTTCCTTTCTTCACTTTGAGAGCATTTCTCCACCAAATCTTGCAAACTTTGTGTTGAAATCTATTGTAAACAACCTTCTAAAGCCATTGGTGATACTCCCAAGCCTTGAAATCATCTCCTTGGGGCGAAAATGGACAAACTCAGATCCGAACCATTGTGGTTCTTGGTGTTTTTGGGAGCTTTTGATCTTCTTTTGGATTGGTGGAACCTTGGTGGTGTTCCTACACTAGATGGTGAGTATATTTGTGGTACTTTTGTGGTTGATTTTGTAGATCTAGAAATTATGCTTTGAATCTTTAATCTTAGATGTGTGATGATAGAGAGCTCAAATGGAAAAATGCTATTAGATGAAAATGCCTTAGATTGATGCTTGTAAGCTAGAAATGCTATGATAATTTTTGGTGAAAAAGTTAGGTTTTTAACTTAGGAAAATTTGAGGAATTTTCATGAAAATCGGTATGTGGTGTAATTGAATAATTGAATGATGGACCATTGGTATAGGTTGATAATGTGATTATATGATTAGTGTGTGTGTTAAAATGGAATTGAAAACCTTGTAGAATCAACCTTTGAGGAATTCGAACCATAGAGGGGTTTGGAGGAAAAATGATGTAAAAGTTGTGTAGTTGAGATTGTATGATATAAAATGATGTTTAATTGGATGATGGTATAGTGTGTTATAGTGGAATGAAAAGAAAAGAATGGGTAATTCATGATGTATTTGGTAAATTGATCTATAAAAGAGATTGAAGTAAAATGAATGATTACTTGAGATTTAATGTTTGATTTGGAAATGGCTTGATAATCATGTTGTGGATTATCTAGGTTGCCTCTTTTGGACGCTTTGGAAGCGGGTAAGCTTGGAGCTTACGTTTGGAGCATGGGCTCGGTGTTGAGGTAACCTTTGGAACTGAGGTTTAGCCCTTGTGTGCTCCACCACACCTAGTGGATGGTTGTGGTTGGATTATGTGGTTATGGCATTGTGTGATTATGTGCTTGTGTGCATATTGCTTGGATTGTATGAAAAATTGTTTGGTCACTGGCCAGTTGACGTGTGTTGGTTTGGACATCCGCTGGATCATTTCGTGACGGAGTGCCAGTTGGAATGTGCCATGGGGTCGACTCTGGGAGCGACACCAGGATGATCCAAACGGGGGACATCCGCCGGATAGGGCTCATGAGGAGTTCCGGTTGGGTTTTGCCATGGAGTCTTCTCAACCATGGGAGAGGCGCCAGGATTGTCTCGGGAGTTATATGATGGAGTCCTTGAACATGAATCCATGCGTGGATGTTCTTGGGTTGTCTCCAGTTGGTGGGTGATATTGTATTGCATGCATATTATATGATGTTATATTTGCACATTGAGTGAGCCATGGGGTGGAGAAACCTCCAGGGCCCTTGGTTTACTGAGATATATTTATATATCTCACCCCGTGTTTTGGGGCATCATTTCAGGTTATGTTGAGCCTGGAAGAGTGGAGCATGAGGTGCATGTTGGAGGCACCATGCGATGAGCATTGGATTGGGACACTCCTTGCATATGTTTTATGTTTTAGAATTAGCTCATGAACTTGTGCATGTTGAAAATGCCATGCCTTTGTATGTTCATGACTACATGTTAAATTCTTCAATATGATGTATATGTATAACCTTGGAAATTATTGTATATTTGAGTGAGCATGGGACTTGTCCATGGCCACATTTATTGCCTTTGAAGCCTTGGCAAATATGTTGTAAAATGGTCCATATTTAATGTAAAATGGCCATTATATTAAAGACTTTGTAAATGATGCATAATTGAATGAAAATGCATGTTTGAAGGGCCTAGTGCCTACATTAGAGTATGTTTAAGTGTTGTGTGGAGTACTAAGGTGTTTGGGATGGATTACACATCCCTTTTTGGGATTTAAATGCTGTAATCTGTCACTTTTACTGCATAGTAATCGATTACCCAAGCATGGTAATCGATTACCATGCAACAGGGGACGAAATTTGGCTACTGTCTTCACTGGTAATCGATTACTGTGGCTTGGTAATCGATTACCATGTGAGGTAATCGATTACCCAAAGTTGGAGTTGAATAAAAAGAAAGATTGTGATGTTAGTAAACTGAATGCTTCCGCGTATTGCATTTACAATTACAGTGTTGTTTTAATTGATTACGGAAAAAGGCTATTGTTAAGAAAAGGAATATGATAAAAAAAAAAAGTTGTCCGTAATTTAATTAACCCAATTTCTGTGATTGTAACTCCGCTTAATATCATAATCAATGTTAACAATACCGGTACGTAACGGGCTGTTACACCCAATACCTTTAAAGCTAGTCTATCATGACTACAAGGTGTTAGTGTGTGACCCATTAGGTCCAACTTAGCTACTGACATAACTGGGCTTGGGCCCAACAAGCCCACAACCCAATTAATGACAACACAGAGCACTAACAATGCTTTGTTGCCCCAGAACTAGTCAGATTAATGACTTGATCAACCTATTGCACATATTTGGTTACCGTATGTATTTCCCTTCGTCTCGGTTATCTTCCCATTAACCTAGGGTAAGGAAATGTATCAACCCCTGCGGTTTAGGGTAAGCTTTATTCGAAATAGGGAATCTTCAATTTACTGACTCTAAAGGCAGATCATCTTATGATCTCTTTTACTATGCATAGATTCCCGAGTCCCTGTAAATGTCATCCCGATTTCTCCGGTTTACAGATAACCTAATCTCTCACAGAGATTTGACGAATTCCTTCAGCTTATTACCCTAGCCCTGTGCCCTTTAAGGACACGCCCGACAGTATACCTATGAGTCTCCATGTTTCAGGCAGACGAGGTATACAATCAAAACATGCCTTCAAGAACACAGTCTAGGTAATAACTTCTGGTCTAAGGAAAGACATACCCAAACATAAAGAGATTACTCTAATGACACTATCTGTGAGATTTCCTCATAGAGTCTCCTTTTGGGTCTGTTCAGTGCGAGCTATACTCTTATAGGTCCACCCACGACTTTAGCTAAGATATCTCCATATCTGCAGCTCATGAGGTCTTTACCTTGTATCCATATACAAGTAGATAAGTCGTACTAGTCTTTACTCGAGATCACTGATCCCCAAACTCAGTGTCTCTAGACTAGGAACATATAATTAGGAATAGACATGCAATATCCTTGAATCCTCATGATCGTGATCTCATCACAGATACTCAAGAGATACCTGTTCTATTCCAAGGGGTTTATCCAGTTCATTCATATAATATTAACAGTAATATCGAGACACAATATGAAACTAAATAAATAGTGCTTACATTTATTTGCGACAAACAAAGTTCTACATCTAGTGTCCTTTATTTAATCAAAAGATTGTCTCTAGGACACCCATATGCTAACAGTTTTCCAATGAATGAAATTGATGAGTTAAAGAAGGGAATGACTTAAAAATTGTTGAAAGAAATCTTAGTTTCCTTTATGTGTACCCACGGCCTTATGAAGAAAAATGGCATAAATTATGTTGAAATTCTCAAGTGGATACTTAGTTAATTTAGGGAACGCTAACGATTAAAATGTTCTAGACTTGTGTATTGGCATAGGATTGGCAAAAATGTAAAGAAAATAAAGTAAGTGATAAAATGTATGCCTTATGTAAAATCTCAGCATGGTAGCATTTTATTGATTTTTGTTTTGAATTCTTTCTCTAGGTGTGCCTAGGGACTGAAAAGGGTTTGGATCCGGTTGGAGCTATATAAGTAACTTGTGCGACAAGTAAGCGAATTAGAAAAAGCTTCAAGAGGTAAGCTCTATGTTTAAGGAGTCTTTTCCTGCTTGAGTGCTCCACCATGGTTAGTGAACTATGGTTGGATTGTATGATTGTTTTTTTTATGCTTTGTATAGATGCATTCATATAGAGCTATTTTATAACATTATATGACTTGTTCTGATATGAATTATGTATTGATTTCTGTTTGTGCACGATTGTTCGCTTGGGGGTCCTCCCTCGAGACTGGCTGTGTACACATCTGTTATGTTCTGGTTCCGCTTGGGATCCTCCCTTGGGAACACGTGCGTTAATTTCTGCTTGGGGTCCTCCCTTGGGAAAGACGGCACACGCCTCTAATAAGATATGTATTTATGTTTTGTTCAGTTAAGATGTCTATTATATGTTGTCTTGTATACTCTGTATCTGACTTTCATGCAGGAGTGAGCCCAGGGGTATGGAGAATTCTCTATAAACCTAGAGCTTATTGAGATTTGTTATCTCACCCCACTTTGGGGACATCATTTCAGGTGCCCAGATTCCCAGTAAGCCCTCACTAGGCAGGGACGCGACCCGTGGTTGAGGCGTTTGGATGGAACAGATTTTGAGTAGCTGTAGGCTACTGCTATTTTGGAGTGCTTTTATGTTATTTAGTATTTCAGTATTTTCTGGATCATGATGTCTGATCCTTTATTTTGTATACAACCTATATATGTTTTGTACATGTCTTTCAGTTTGATGCATGTGCATTTGTGTATTCAGGCATGTTGATATGACGATGTAGTATTCAGTTACGTTTACGTGTTGGATTGCAAGTTGTTGGGAATAGTGGCACGGAGCCAAGTTATGTATGCGCCCATGGATGGGTATATGATTATATTTGGATGTCTGGTACTTCAGAATCTATATGCTGTATAAACTGTCTATCAGGAACTCTTGAGAGTGGGATTTGAAAATCCCCAGCTGTCCGATTTACAGAGGTTACTCTGTCCAGTTTTCATTTCCGCCGAATAAGAATTAAACTTGAAAAAGAAAAAGTTAGCTCGTATTTTCGTAAGTTAAGTCTTCCGCTGTTTCTGTTTGTATCATATGCATGTTAATCGAACCGGCTCGAGACGGGGATGTTACACTTACTAGTCTATTATTTGATGGTTTACTTTTGAATAGGTGGGTTTGGAGGTTTGTGTTTCTCCTCTTAACAGAATTGGTGGTGTTGAGGTTTGTTCATAGCATATTTTATTTACATTAAAAAGTTGTGCGACATTATATCATATTTTATTTAATTTTTTTTATACATATATGATTTGGTGAAAAGTCCTTTTAAAAGGCTAGGATGTATACAACAACAATTCTGGGAAGACTGAATTAAAAATTGTGTTGTCATATTTTGTTTAGTAGAAAAAATGGAGTTAATATTTTGTATAGATGTCTTGTGTCAATCACAAACTTATAATTTTAGCTTTATTTGAAAATTATTTCCCTTAAATGATGTAAATGGAAGACTGAATCAACTTTTTTTTTGTAAACGAAAACTCCTTGTATGAATTGGAAAAATGATATATTTTGAGAAATTGGGTAGAAAACTTAATTAACTCATATAAATTGAAAAAAGAGAAAAAATGCATTTTGTTAAATAGTGTACTTAACTTTATTATTTTATTTTACCTTCCTTAATTTAGTTTTTGGTTATTGCATTAAGTGTAATTTTTATTACTTATTTTTATATGATTATGAGATTTTGTGATATTTTTTATTAAAAAAATAATTCCTTACAATTAGCCACGGTTCTCTTTGTGGCAAATTAAATTTTTAATCATTATGATCTAAACGTTTTAGCTATGAATCTAGCATGGCTAATATAAGAGAAATTGTGGCTAGTTAATTGTTACCATGCTTGTAACATCCCGCATAATTAGTAAAATACATAAGTACTATATGTTATAGATGTATGTGTAGATTTCGGAGTTATGGTTTATGTGTGATGGCTTGCGAATTGTTGATCTTTATCCTTGGATAAGACTAAGGTAAGTATCTAAATTAAATCATAGGAGGGTGCTTATGTAGGCATGTGAAATTTATTAAAATCATATGAGTAATGTGAGTGTGTGTTAGAAGGCTTTAGTGTTATTGGACTTTGGAAGTGGGCTAGTGTGTGTGGACTTGCCACCCTTAGACTTGTCTTATTGGATCCATTGTAGGTGTAGGCCAATGGCCCAAGGAGGCTTTTGGACCTAGCTAGTTCAGCCCAATGTTGAAACCACTTTTACCTCCCCTAAGCCTTGTCCAACAAGGCTGTCTTGTGCAGCAAGGAACACCACATGGCTAGATGTATTTCACTCCTCATTTCATGCGCATAAGAGAGTAAATAGGACCTTGAAAATCTGCCAATTTTTCCCTTGCTAAACCGCCACCTCACACTTAGTTTATGCACCTTTGACTTCAACTTCATTGCATGGAAGACACATGTACACTTAGCATCATTTTAGGCTGCATTATTCTTCTTTTAGGCGCACATGGGGAGAGTCTTGGATCAGATTTTTTTTATGACACAAATCTGTCTTGAGTGTTGACCAAGAGAACCACCTTACACCTTCCATCATGAGGCTGAAATGTGCAGATTTTTGCATGCTTTTGGCAGTCCATCATGAGCCAAATCTGCCCCTTGTTTCCACATGCAGCCAAAGAAGGATTTTGGGCTGCATCTCCATCATCTTTTGCGCAAAGGACAACTCCAAATCTGAGTCTAGGCTGCCACAAACCTGTGTTCATGATGACACCTCCTTCCACCCCACCATGTGCACAAGACTTGGCTGTTTGTGCAGAAAAATTCTGACTTGGCAGCCCCTTGTTCAGATCTGAACTCTCCTCCCCTCACCTCCTTGCATGTGCATAGAGTAACTAAGAAGCAAACTCTTGCTTGTTCAAACCTATTGTGCAGTCCCACTGCTACAAGCAACCAGATTTCTGCCTTAATGTTGCATCATTGCAACCCCTCCTCACCTTCTTTAAGTATGCGCACAAGAGAGGGGGCTGTCCTCATTTACATTCAGCCAAGCTCCTCTCCCTCTCCCTCACACTCTAGCTGAACCTACAAGCATCCTTGGAGCAAGAAGACTTTGCTAACTCACCTTCCCTCACCTCTCCAAAACCGTGACCTACACCAAGCAAGTGCAAGCTCTTCTTCTTCTTCTTCCCTCACTGTCCAGCCTTGGTACTCCCTCTTGGAAGCTGTCCAAAGGTGTCCTCCTCACCCTTGATTGCGCATAGATCATCTCCTAGGAAGTGTGGACTTGTTGTTGGTAGAACTAGAAAGGTGTGGTGTGTGACAAGAAGTGTGTGCTACAAGAGGTAAGCCTAGAACTTAGACCTCTTTCATTGTGTAACCATGTGTGTGCTTGAATGTCTCCTTGATTATGTGTGGTTTTGGATTCAAGAATGAGCATGGTAAAAGTAGAATGGTGGAGCTATTTCATGATGATTTGTATGCTTAAGTTATGGAATGAAAGTCTCATGGTCATACTTAGTTAATGCCCACTGTTTTGAGGAATATATATGCCACTGTTTTTGTATGAATATGCCACTGTTTTGAAGAGAAATATGCCACTGTTTCCCTATGAATGTGCCACTGTTTTGAGGATAAAATGCTCACTGTTTCGGTTCCTCAAGATCACCATTTTGATGCCACTGTTTCTGCACACTTATGCCACTGTTTTAGTGCTCCACATGCCACTGTTTCTGCATAAAATACTCACTGTTTTAGTCCATAATATGCCACTATTTCTGCATAAAATACTCACTGTTTTAGTCCATAATATGCCACTGTTTTCTGCATAAAATGCTCACTGTTTTAGTCCATAATGTGCCACTGTTTCTGCATAAAACGCTCACTGTTTTAATGCCACATATGTCACTATTTTGCACCAAAAACACTCACTGTTTTAGTACCTAAGGAGCCACTGTTTCTGCATAAAGAAACCACCCTATTGATGATCAAACCCCACTATTTATGCCACTGTTTCAATGTCCAAAAACCATGATTTATGCTACTGTTTTAATGCTCAAAAATGTACCATTCATGCCACTATTTTGATGCATAAATATCACCACTAACGTCACTGTTTTGAATGTTCAAATGTACCATTCATGCCACTGTTTTAATGTTCACAAATCACCACTTATGCCACTGTTTTGATGTTCAAATGTCATTGATTATGTCACTGTTTTAACGTTCAAATGCCTCTGTTTCTGCCACTGTTAGTACCACTGTCCTGCCACTGTTTTGAGGTCCAAAGTGCCACTGTTTCTGTTTTAAAATAGTCACTGTTTCTGCTGTATGTTTACTGTTTTCCTGCTGTAAAACGTCACTGTTTCTGTCCACTGTTTTTAAGGAAAATACCACTGTTTTCTGCTCACTGTTTTAAAGAACAACTCACTGTTTCTGCCCACTGTTTTAAGCACAAACGTCACTGTTTTCTGCTGAAAAAACGCTGTTGTATGCTCACTGTTTTGCTGCTGTAAAACACTGCTGTATGCTCACTGTTTTCCACTGTAAAACACTGCTGTATGCTCACTGTTTTCCACTGTAAAACACTGATGTATGCTCACTGTTTCTGCTGTAAATCGCCACTGTAAATGATTGGTTGTAATTGATTTAGGTGCGCTTAAGAAGTGAGATACTTCGCTGCTGTTTGGTATTGTTTAGGACACGCAAGGTAAGTGTCAGGCGATATTACCTAATGTGACTATTGGCTACTGGTATAAAATTGTGACATGATGCTCCATATTCTGTAAAAATATTATGTTCCATTATGATGAAAGGAAACTGCCAAAAATGTGCCGTGATGGCTATATGATTATGAGGTAAAGACGTTATGTGGCAGCATAACGCATATGAAAAGTATATGTGCCGTGATGGCTATATGAAAGGTATATAAGCATGCATCTTACATCATACCGCATTTTTACGCTTTGTGTGTGAAAGCATAGCATGACATGCATGTATCAAGATCATATAGGCCTTGTTTTAGAATAGTTATGTACAGGACCATGTGTTTGAGCAAGCATCATATAGGCATCCCCAAGGTACCGGGGTATGGGACACTTGGCATCAGTCCGCATAGGCCCACAGTTGGAATCCACATGGAGCTCAGGTGCCAAGGGATATTTGATTCCACTGTGAAGTGCGCGCACGACGGTGCTAAAAGCGCAAAGGAAAGGCGTTATATACGCAATATATGAATATGATGAAAAGGAAAAGCGTTATATGCGCTATATATATATGATGAAAAGGAAAAAGGAAAAGGAACAAGGATATGTTGAAGTGACTGTTTGTGATTTTGTGCCTAGTTAATACTGTTATATTACTGGTTTTGTTGCCACACTACTGGGATTATTCTCACCCCTTCGGGGCTGCTATTTTTCTAAAATGGCAGGAGGATGTAAAAGCATTTGAAGACATGATATTTGCTGTTGCTTGCTGATGAATGGACGTGTACTGTTGCTCTTTGTTTGATTGGATGACTGTAATGATTAATGTTTTGGTACTCTTGGATGACTGTAGACTTTATAATCTCTGTCTTACCTTAAACTCTCATGAACAGCGGCTATTTTGGAAAACCTTTGTGAAAAGAATTTAAGTGCTGAAATTTTTACAGTGCGCCTTACGGGTGGTGTTTTTATGAGCAAACGAACTCTGATTTTCTATTATTTTATATGCACGCGAAGCCCCAAACGTGCTCTTTCTAAATCACTTGAAATATTTTTTATCGTCCAAACAGAAGTGATAAGACTTGTAGAAACGCTTTTCGGATTTGTTTACTGCTATGAGAATCTTTGTTAGCTCATGTGACGTTATCGACTCTAATTCCGCTTAGCAAACGACTCTCTTGGATGCATACAAGGGAGGGCGTTACACTAATTGGTATCAGAGCAGTTTGGTCCATGGATTTGCTTGTGATTGATTGTATTGATTGTTGATTGTGTTTATCTGCTGATTGACTGTCTAAATGTGCTATAGTTTAAGTGCTTGAGTATATATTGACTAGGATAGTTAGATTGTTTAGACCGTTCTGTGATAAGACTCGGATGCATAGTTAACTTGTCCGAATTGAACCCGAGTACCTACTTGGGACTGCTGCCATGAATAACTTGCGGTGAGCCTGATCAACTCATTTCCTGATATTGTGAGTGCAGAATCATGGCAGGTGGTCGCGGTTCAACTCGGGGAAGGTCTGGCGATGCGGAAGAGGATCTTATCACTACCATTGGGGGACTGGCAACGTTTATCCAGAATATGAGCCAAGAATGGCGCGACCATAGGCAACAGAATCAGAACCAACCCCCACTGCATGAAAATGCAGAAGAAATTGCCCGTCGGAGGTTGAAAGACTTCCGCAATTTCCAACCACCTACCTTTGAGGGTGAAGACAACCCCGAGGCTGCAGCAAAGTGGTTGCAGATGATTGAGCATATTTTCGAACGCATGGCATGCCCGGAAGCGCAAAAGACTGATTACGCGTCGTACCAGCTGATGGGAGAAGCTTTAACATGGTGGACTGGTGCGAGGGCTCTGCTGAGAGCTCAGGACGTGGAACTAACATGGGCCGTGTTCAGACAAGTATTTTTGGATAAGTATTTTCCTAAGGCAATGAGAAGAATGAAACACACTGAACTGCTGTCACTCAGGCAGGATAACATGACGGTTAATGAGTACATTGCAAAATTTGGGCAGCTGATCGAGTACGCCAACTTTGACCGGAACATTTATGATGAAGAATGGCAGGTGGAGAAGTTCGAAAGCGGATTACATCCGGAAATCCGTAAACTCATTTTGACAACGGCTAATCGTACACTTCCGGAGCTTATCAACCAGAGTCGTCAGGCAGATGGAATCATTAATGAGGCCAAGAACTTGAACAAGCCACCAACATAATTTCACGGAGGAAACCGAGCAGGCAGATTCTTCAGGACGGCACCTGGTAGGGGTCGAGGCAGAGGCACGCAGATGCAGGCGCGGCCTGGAAATTTTAAGAGAAGCTATACGGTGGGTCAATCGTCGACTGGACGTCAGGGCGCGACTGTTTGTGCTACATGTGGAAAGAATCACTTTGGAGTCTGTCGCAAGAACAACAATGCATGTTTCAGATGTGGCCAGCAAGGACATTTTGCTTACAAATGCCCCCAGAACGCTGATCAACAGCCTACGCAAGCACGGGTGTTCACACTGGATGCGAATGAAGCGCAGAAGTTTCCCAACTTGATCAAAGGTAATGTCATTTTAAATGGTCACCCTATTTCAGTTATCTTTGATTCTGGAGCGTCTGGCTCTTTTATGGCAAAGCATACTGCTTTGAGAATAGGCATCACCCCAACCCCGTTACCTTATGAGTTACACATCAGCACACCTACTGGAGGATCGTGCACAGCCTCAGAGATCTGCAGAGGTGTTACCTTGCAGTATGAAGGGAACACGTATACAGTTAACTTGGTGGTCCTACCGGTATTCAACTTCGATGTGATTATCGGTATGGACTGGTTGACGGAAAACGGGATAACATTGGACTGTCGAGCGGGGAAAGTCGTTGTTCCTGCGAAAGATGGTAATTTTCAACCTTTCTCTCTCATTTCTTTATTGCAAGTTAGAAAAGAGCTCCGCAAGGGAGCAGCAGGGTACCTTTTGTCGATCGAGGCTGAGACCTCGGTTGACAATCAAATTCAGAATGTACCGGTAGTTAGAGAATTCGAGGAGGTATTCCCGGATGAAATACCTCAATTGCCTCCTCATAGGGAAATAGAATTTTCTATCGAACTTGTTCCTGGAGTTGGACCAATCTCCATTGCCCCGTATCGCATGGCGCCGTTGGAACTGCGAGAGTTGAAGAAGCAGATAGAAGAGCTTTTGGCAAAGGAATTCATCAGACCGAGTACCTCCCCATGGGGTGCTCCAGCCATCTTGATTAAGAAGAAGGATGGAAGTTTACGTCTGTGTGTAGATTACCGCCAGCTGAACAAAGTAACGGTGAAGAATAAGTATCCGCTACCGAGGATCGACGATTTGATGGACCAGCTGAGAGGAGCCAGAGTCTTTTCCAAGATAGATTTACGATCGGGATACCATCAGATCCGGGTCAAACCGGAGGACATTCCGAAAACCGCTTTTAGGACTCGTTATGGGCACTACGAATATCAGGTGATCCCATTCGGTCTTACGAATGCTCCAGCGGTATTCATGGACTACATGAACCGCATCTTCCGCCCCTTTCTTGATCAGTTTGTTATTGTGTTTATCGACGATATCCTGATTTACTCAGCTAATGAAGAGCTGCACGCGGAACATCTGAGGATTGTCTTGCAAATCTTGAAGGAGAAGCAGTTGTACGCGAAATGGTCGAAGTGCGAGTTTTGGCTTAAAGAGGTCCAGTTTCTGGGCCATGTCATTTCATCAGAAGGTATCGCGGTGGACCCCAGCAAAGTTGAAGCTGTCATGAATTGGGAACGACCCAAGACGGTCACTGAAGTAAGAAGTTTCTTAGGCCTGGCTGGATATTATCGAAGGTTCATCCAGAATTTCTCTCAGATAGTGCAACCCCTTACCCGTCTCACTCGGAAGGATAAGCCTTTTGAGTGGACTGAAGCTTGTGAAGAATGTTTCTTGGAACTGAAGAGCAGATTAACGAGTGCTCCCGTACTCACGATTCCGGATCCTACCCGAAAGTTCGAAGTATACTGTGATGCGTCGCTGAAAGGACTTGGATGCGTGTTGATGCAGGACCGTATGGCAGTAGCTTACGCCTCTCGACAACTAAAGCCTCACGAAGAAAATTATCCTACGCACGATTTGGAGTTAGCAGCTATAGTGTTCGCACTTAAAATCTGGAGGCACCACTTGTATGGTTCGCAGTTTGACGTGTTCAGCGATCATAAGAGTTTGAAGTATTTGTTCGACCAGAAGGAGCTGAATATGCGGCAACGACGGTGGATGGAATTTCTGAAGGACTGTGATTTTGAACTTAAATACCACCCAGGAAAGGCAAACGTGGTAGCTGACGCCCTGAGTAGGAAGACACTGCACACTGCAACTCTGATGATGGAAGAGCTGAAATTGTTTGAGGCCTTTCGAGATTTGAACTTATCTGTAGACGAGAGAGGGCATAGCATAAGATTGGGAAATATAAAGGTGGAGAATGAACTGATCAGTAGAATTAAGGAAGCTCAGAAAGATGAAAAGTTAGTCCGCGAATGGTTGGCAACCAAGATGTTGTAAAGGATGAGAATGATAGTTGGAGATTTCAAGGTCGGTTAGTTGTGCCGAATGAAGAGTTGAAGCAAGAAGTTTTGCAGGAGGCCCACAAGGGTAAGTATGCAGTTCATCCTGGATCCACGAAGATGTACCATGATTTGAAGACCTCGTTTTGGTGGCCGGGTATGAAGCGTGATATTGCTGAGTATGTATCTCGATGCTTAACTTGTCAGAAGGTGAAGTACGAACATCAGAAACCGTCGGGACTCCTTCAACCTTTGGAGATTCCCGAATGGAAGTGGGACAGTATTGCGATGGATTTTGTAGTTGGACTTCCTCGGACGCGAGAAGGATATGATGCTATCTGGGTGATTGTTGATCGTTTAACGAAGTCAGCTCATTTCTTGCGTGTTAGGACCACATATAATACAGAGAGACTTGCCAAAATTTACCTGCAGGAGATTGTGAAACTGCATGGAGTTCCTACGAGTATTGTCAGTGATCGTGATCCCAAGTTTACATCTAAGTTCTGGGAATCCTTTCAAAGAGCATTAGGGACCCATTTGAGGTTGAGTACTGCTTATCATCCGCAGACCGATGGACAGACGGAACGCACCATTCAAGCATTAGAGGACATGTTGCGAGCATGTGTTTTGGAGTTAGGAGGCAGCTGGGATAATTATCTCTCTTTGATTGAGTTTGCTTACAACAACAGTTACCATTCCAGTATTCAGATGGCACCGTACGAAGCTTTGTATGGGAGAAAATGCAGATCCCCTTTATGTTGGACTGAAGTAGGTGAGCGAAGTATGTTAGGACCTGATCTAATTCAAGAAACATCCGAACAAGTAAAGAAGATTCGGGAGAATATGCAGCGGGCTCAGGCCAGACAGAAGAGTTATTACGACAAGCGTCATAAGCCTCTATCTTTCGAAGTCGGAGACCATGTATTTTTGAGAATCACACCTACATCGGGACTCGGAAGGAGAATGGGTGTAAAGAAGTTAAGTCCACGGTACTTAGGACCGTATCTGATTATGGACCGGATTGGAGAGTCTGCATACCGGTTGGCTTTACCACCCAATTTGTCAGGAATTCACAATGTATTTCATGTGTCACAGCTACGGAGGTATCTCTCTGATCCATCTCACGTGTTACAGCCGGAAGAAGTGGAACTAAAGGAAAATCTGACGTATCAAGTGCAACCGTTCCAAATCCTTGAAAGATCCGTCAAGCGACTCCGTTCTAAAGAGATTCCTTTGGTGAAAGTATTATGGAACAACAGATCGGCAGCTGAAGCAACTTGGGAGCGCGAGGACGACATTCAGAAACGCTATCCAGAACTGTTTAGCTCTTAAGTAAGTTTATTTTGCGGACAAAATTCCTATTTGGTGGGGAGAGTGTAACATCCCGCATAATTAGTAAAATACATAAGTACTATATGTTATAGATGTATGTGTAGATTTCGGATTTATGGTTTATGTGTGATGGCTTGCGAATTGTTTGATCTTTATCCTTGGATGAGACTAAGGTAAGTATTTAAATTAAATCATAGGAGGGTGCTTATGTAGGCATGTGAATTTAATCATATGAGTAATGTGAGTGTGTGTTAGAAGGCTTTAGTGTTATTGGACTTTGGAAGTGGGCTAGTGTGTGTGGACTTGCCACCCTTAGACTTGTCTTATTGGATCCATTGTAGGTGTAGGCCAATGGCCCAAGGAGGCTTTTGGACCTAGCTAGTTCAGCCCAATGTTGAAACCACTTTTACCTCCCCTAAGCCTTGTCCAACAAGGCTGTCTTGTGCAGCAAGGAACACCACATGGCTAGATGTATTTCACTCCTCATTTCATGCGCATAAGAGAGTAATTAGGACCTTGAAAATCTGCCAATTTTTCCCTTGCTAAACCGCCACCTCACACTTAGTTTATGCACCTTTGACTTCAACTTCATTGCATGGAAGACACATGTACACTTAGCATCATTTTAGGCTGCATTATTCTTCTTTTAGGCGCACATGGGGGGAGTCTTGGATCAGATTTTTTTTATGACACAAATCTGTCTTGAGTGTTGACCAAGAGAACCACCTTACACCTTCCATCATGAGGCTGAAATGTGCAGATTTTTGCATGCTTTTGGCAGTCCATCATGAGCCAAATCTGCCCCTTGTTTCCACATGCAGCCAAAGAAGGATTTTGGGCTGCATCTCCATCATCTTTTGCGCAAAGGACAGCTCCAAATCTGAGTCTAGGCTGCCACAAACCTGTGTTCATGATGACACCTCCTTCCACCCCACCATGTGCACAAGACTTGGCTGTTTGTGCAGAAAAATTCTGACTTGGCAGCCCCTTGTTCAGATCTGAACTCTCCTCCCCTCACCTCCTTGCATGTGCATAGTGTACTTTAGAAGCAACCTATTGTGCAGTCCCACTGCTACAAGCAACCAGATTTCTGCCTTAATGTTGCATCATTGCAACCCCTCCTCACCTTCTTTAAGTATGCGCACAAGAGAGGGGGGCTGTCCTCATTTACATTCAGCCAAGCTCCTCTCCCTCTCCCTCACACTCTAGCTGAACCTACAAGCATCCTTGGAGCAAGAAGACTTTGCTAACTCACCTTCCCTCACCTCTCCAAAACCGTGACCTACACCAAGCAAGTGCAAGCTCTTCTTCTTCTTCTTCCCTCACTGTCCAGCCTTGGTAATCTCTCTTGGAATCTGTCCAAAGGTGTCCTCCTCACCCTTGATTGCGCATAGATCATCTCCTAGGAAGTGTGGACTTGTTGTTGGTAGAACTAGAAAGGTGTGGTGTGTGACAAGAAGTGTGTGCTACAAGAGGTAAGCCTAGAACTTAGACCTCTTTCATTGTGTAACCATGTGTGTGCTTGAATGTCTCCTTGATTATGTGTGGTTTTGGATTCAAGAATGAGCATGGTAAAAGTAGAATGGTGGAGCTATTTCATGATGATTTGTATGCTTAAGTTATGGAATGAAAGTCTCATGGTCATACTTAAGTTAATGCCCACTGTTTTGAGGAATATATATGCCACTGTTTTTGTATGAATATGCCACTGTTTTGAAGAGAAATATGCCACTGTTTCCCTATGAATGTGCCACTGTTTTGAGGATAAAATGCTCACTGTTTCGGTTCCTCAAGATCACCATTTTGATGCCACTGTTTCTGCACACTTATGCCACTGTTTTAGTGCTCCACATGCCACTGTTTCTGCATAAAATACTCACTGTTTTAGTCCATAATATGCCACTGTTTCTGCATAAAATACTCACTGTTTTAGTCCATAATATGCCACTGTTTTCTGCATAAAATGCTCACTGTTTTAGTCCATAATGTGCCACTGTTTCTGCATAAAACGCTCACTGTTTTAATGCCACATATGTCACTGTTTTGCACCAAAAACACTCACTGTTTTAGTACCTAAGGAGCCACTGTTTCTGCATAAAGAAACCACCCTATTGATGATCAAACCCCACTATTTATGCCACTGTTTCAATGTCCAAAAACCATGATTTATGCTACTGTTTTAATGCTCAAAAATGTACCATTCATGCCACTATTTTGATGCATAAATATCACCACTAACGTCACTGTTTTGAATGTTCAAATGTACCATTCATGCCACTGTTTTAATGTTCACAAATCACCACTTATGCCACTGTTTTGATGTTCAAATGTCATTGATTATGTCACTGTTTTAACGTTCAAATGCCTCTGTTTCTGCCACTGTTAGTACCACTGTCCTGCCACTGTTTTGAGGTCCAAAGTGCCACTGTTTCTGTTTTAAAATAGTCACTGTTTCTGCTGTATGTTTACTGTTTTCCTGCTGTAAAACGTCACTGTTTCTGTCCACTGTTTTTAAGGAAAATACCATTGTTTTCTGCTCACTGTTTTAAAGAACAACTCACTGTTTCTGCCCACTGTTTTAAGCACAAACGTCACTGTTTTCTGCTGAAAAAACGCTGTTGTATGCTCACTGTTTTGCTGCTGTAAAACACTGCTGTATGCTCACTGTTTTCCACTGTAAAACACTGTTGTATGCTCACTGTTTTTGTAACGCCCTCCCTTGTATGCATCCAAGAGAGTCGTTTGCTAAGCGGAATTAGAGTCGTTAACGTCACATGAGCTAACAAGCAGTATACAAATCCGTATAAAAATTTCATCACTTAAATTCTTTTCACAAAGGTTTTCCAAAATAGCCATTGTTCATAAAAGTTCAAGCTAACATAAAGATGATTATGACTACAGTCATCCAAGAGTACCAAAACATTAATCATTACAGTCATCCAATTAAACAAACAGCAATAGTGGTAATCCACACATCAGCAATCAACAGCAAACATCACGTCTTCATGTGCTTTTATGTCCTCCTGCCATTTAGGAAAATAGCAGCCCCGAAGGGGTGAGAATAATCCCAGTAGTGTGGCAATAAAACCAATAATATAACAATTTTAACTAGGCACAAAATCATAAACAGTCACTTCAACATATCCTTGTTCCTTTTCCCTTTTTATCATATTCATATATTGCGTATATAACGCCTTTCCTTTGCGCTTTTAGCACCGTCGTGCGCGCACTTCACAGTGGAATCAAATATCCCTTGGCACCTGAGCTCCATGTGGATTCCAACTGTGGGCCTATGCGGACTGATGCCAAGTGTCCCATACCCCGGTACCTTGGGGATGCCTATATGATGCTTGCTCAAACACATGATCCTGTACATAACTATTCTGCACAAGGCCTATATGATCTTTATACATGCATGTCATGCTATGCTTTCACACACAAGACGTAAAAATGCGGTATGATGTAAGATGCATGCTTATATACCTTTCATATGCGTTATGCTGCCACATAACGTCTTTACCTCATAATCATATAGCCCTCAGGCACATTTTAGGCAGTTTCCTTTCATCATAATGGAACATAATATTTTTACGGCATATGGAGCATCATGTTACAATTCTATACCAGTAGTCAATAGTCACATTAGGCATCATCGCCTGACACTTACCTTTGCTTGCCTTAAATATTACCAAACCGCAGCGAAGTATCTCACTTCTTAAGCGCACCTAAATCAATTACAACTAATCATTTACAGTGGCTATTTACAGCAGTAAAACAGTGAGCATACAGCAGTGTTTACAGCAGCAAAACAGTGAGCATACAGCAGTGTTTACAGCAGCAAAACAGTGAGCATACAGCAGTGTTTACAGCAGCAAAACAGTGAGCATACAGCAGTGTTTACAGCAGCAAAACAGTGAGCATACAGCAGTGTTTACAGCAGCAAAACAGTGAGCATACAGCAGTGTTTACAGCAGCAAAACAGTGAGCATACAGCAGTGTTTACAGCAGCAAAACAGTGAGCATACAGCAGTGTTTACAGCAGCAAAACAGTGACGTTTTAAACAGAAACAGTGACGTTTTTAAAACAGAAACAGTGGCACTTTGAACTTCCAAAACAGTGGCATAAATCTTGGTTTTTGGACATTGAAACAGTGGCATATTATGGACTAAAACAGTGGCATTTTTATGCATACAAACAGTGGCATAGAATGACTAAAACAGTGGCATTTTTATGCATAAAAATAGTGGCATATGATGACTAAAACAGTGGCATTTTATGCATAAAAACAGTGGCATATGATGACTAAAACAGTGGCATTTTATGCATAAAAACAGTGGCATATGATGACTAAAACAGTGGCCTTTTATGCATAAAAACAGTGGCATATGATGACTAAAACAGTGGCCTTTTATGCATAAAAATAGTGGCATTTTAAGCACGGAAACAGTGACATTTGATGACTAAAACAGTGGCCTTTTATGCATAAAAACAGTGGCTTAGGGAGCACTAAAATAGTGACATATATGTGCAGAAACAGTGGCATATAATGTGCAGAAACAGTGGCATATGTGTGCAGAAACAGTGGCATGTAATGTGCAGAAACAGTGGCATGTAATGTGCAGAAACAGTGGCATATATGTGCAGAAACAGTGGCATGTAATGTGCAGAAACAGTGGCATAAAAGGGTGACTTTGAGGAACCGAAACAGTGGGCATTTCACCTTCAAAACAGTGGCACATCAAACCGAAACAGTGGCACATTTCTTCTTCAAAACAGTGGCATATCCATACAAGAAATAGTGGCATAAGCTTAAACATAACCATAAGATTTTTATGCATACAAATCATCATGAAATGACTCCATACTTATATTTTAATCATGCTCAACCAAGGATCCAAAGCAAAACATATACAAGGAGACATTCAAGCACACCTACATGGCTACACAAAGAAAGAGTTCTAAGTTCAAGGCCTACCTCTTGAAGCACACACTTCACCACACCCTTACTAGCTCTACTTCACAACAAGTCCTCTCTTCCTAGGATGTCCTATGCGCAACAAGGATGAGGAGGAACCACTTGGACAGCTTCAAGGTTGAGGAACAAAGCTTGCACTAGCTTGGTGTATGGTCACGGTTGAGGTGAGGGAAGGAGGGAGTTGGCTTGGCAAAGTCTTCTTGCTCCAAGGAGGCTTGTTGGTGCGGCTAGAGAGAGTGAGGAGGAGGAGGAGAGTTGGCTGCACTTGCACATGAAGCCAGCCCCTTCCTCATGCGCAAATTTAAAGGGAAAGGGAGGAGGAGTTGCTATGATTAACCATCATGCAAAATTCTGATTACTTGAAGGGATGGGGCTGCATACAAGGGCTGAATCAAGCAAAGGGTTTGCTTCTAATTTACTCTATTTACATGCAAGGAGTGAGGGGAGATATGATCAGATTTGGAGGCTGTCCAAAGTCAGAGAAATTTCTGCACAATTGACCAAGGCTTGCGCATAGAGTGGAGTGGAAGATGTGCATCATGAGCACATGCAAGAGCTTTGCTAAGTCAACAAGTAAAACAACCATGTGGCAGCCCAAAAATCTGCACTTAGGCAGCCTTGGTGCGCAATGATGAGGGGGAAAGAGGTGCATCAAGAGTGCAGTTTTGTGACAGCCCAAATTCAGATTTTGGAGCTGCACAAAATGATGAAAATGCAGCCAAAAATCCTCTTATGATGCATGTGAAAACAAGGCAGGTTTGGCTCATGATGGGCTGCAAAAGCTTGCCAAAAATCTGCACAATGCAGTCTCATGATGGAAGTGCAAGAGGGTTCTCCAAGTCAACAAGTTAGGCAGTTTTGTGTCATAAGAAAAATCTGCACCAAGGCCCCTCCATGTGCGCCTAAATGGAGGAGTATGCAGCCTAAAAACATGCTAAATTGCA
Organism: Gastrolobium villosum; assembly: GCA_032173675.1. Classification (NCBI taxonomy): domain Eukaryota; kingdom Viridiplantae; phylum Streptophyta; class Magnoliopsida; order Fabales; family Fabaceae; genus Gastrolobium; species Gastrolobium villosum. The sequence continues at coordinate 27,485 of JAVKPL010014616.1, forward strand.
CATGTGTCTACCATGCAATAAAATTGAAATCAAGTGTGCAAAAGTCAAGGTGAGGTGGCGGTCAACAATAAGGAACTTGGCAGATTATTAAGTCCTTAATCACACTCTCTTGTGCGCATGAAAGGGTGGGAATTATCCTTGCCATGTGAGATTTACTTGATACACAAGACACCTTAGTTGGACAAGGCTTAGGGAAGATAAGGGTGGACACAACCTTGGGCTGAATTAGCTTGATCCAAGAGCCATCCTTGGGCCATTGGCCACACACAAAAGGATCCAATCACAAATCCAATAGTAACAAGTCCACACACACACACTAGCCCACATCCAAACACTAATGCCTTCTAACACATACTCACATTACTCATAAGATTAAATTCACATGCCTACATATGTATCTTCCTATGATTTAATTTAATTAATTACCTTAGTCTTATCCAATGATAAAGGTCAACCAATTCACAAGCCATTACACATAAACCATACATCCGAATTCTACACATGTACATATAGCATATAGTACTTATGTATTTTACTAATTATGCGGGATGTTACAGTTTTCCACTGTAAAACACTGCTGTATGCTCACTGTTTCTGCTGTAAATCGCCACTGTAAATGATTGGTTGTAATTGATTTAGGTGCGCTTAAGAAGTGAGATACTTCGCTGCTGTTTGGTATTGTTTAGGACACGCAAGGTAAGTGTCAGGCGATATTACCTAATGTGACTATTGGCTACTGGTATAAAATTGTGACATGATGCTCCATATTCTGTAAAAATATTATGTTCCATTATGATGAAAGGAAACTGCCAAAAATGTGTCGTGATGGCTATATGATTATGAGGTAAAGACGTTATGTGGCAGCATAACGCATATGAAAAGTATATGTGCCGTGATGGCTATATGAAAGGTATATAAGCATGCATCTTACATCATACCTCATTTTTACGCTTTGTGTGTGAAAGCATAGCATGACATGCATGTATCAAGATCATATAGGCCTTGTTTTAGAATAGTTATATACAGGACCATGTGTTTGAGCAAGCATCATATAGGCATCCCCAAGGTACCGGGGTATGGGACACTTGGCATCAGTCCGCATAGGCCCACAGTTGGAATCCACATGGAGCTCAGGTGCCAAGGGATATTTGATTCCACTGTGAAGTGCGCGCACGACGGTGCTAAAAGCGCAAAGGAAAGGCGTTATATACGCAATATATGAATATGATGAAAAGGAAAAGCGTTATATGCGCTATATATATATGATGAAAAGGAAAAAGGAAAAGGAACAAGGATATGTTGAAGTGACTGTTTATGATTTTGTGCCTAGTTAATACTGTTATATTACTGGTTTTGTTGCCACACTACTGGGATTATTCTCACCCCTTCGGGGCTGCTATTTTTCTAAAATGGCAGGAGGACGTAAAAGCATTTGAAGACATGATATTTGCTGTTGCTTGCTGATGAATGGACGTGTACTGTTGCTGTTTGTTTGATTGGATGACTGTAATGATTAATGTTTTGGTACTCTTGGATGACTGTAGACTTTATAATCTCTGTCTTACCTTAAACTCTCATGAACAGCGGCTATTTTGGAAAACGTGTGTGAAAGGAAGTTTTTGAAAGACTTATATGCTGAAATTTTTACAGTGCACCTTACGGGTGGTGTTTTTATGAGCAAACGAACTCTGATTTTCTATTATTTAATATGCACGCGAAGCCCCAAACGTGCTCTTTCTAAATCACTTGAAATATTTTTTATCGTCCAAACAGAAGTGATAAGAGCTGTAGAAACGCTTTTCGGATTTGTTTACTGCTATGAGAATCTTTGTTAGCTCATGTGACGTTATCGACTCTAATTCCGCTTAGCAAACGACTCTCTTGGATGCATACAAGGGAGGGCGTTACAATGCTCATTTAGACCGTGATTAATTGGGGGGTAATCGTGGTTAAAATAATGCAAAGCCCATTTTGGCCATGGTTTGTATCATATTTTGCCACGGATTTTGTCGTGGCTAAAAAACATTTTTGTTGTAGTGTATCCTTCGACATGTGTGTTTCCATAATCTCCAAGATGAATAGGTGGGTTACTTATAAAAGGATTTTTGGAGGGGGTGGGAGTTCTGATTTCCCAAATGTAAGGAGATTTGGCTATGGTGTGGATGAGAGTTTTCAATTTCTTTTTGTATTGGGTTGGTTGTCTTTGAGATTGAGCTTGTTCTTCATTGTGAAAAGATTGGTAGATATTTTCATCGGAACGTTCAACTAGATGTGATTGATGTTTACTAGTGGCTTGTTTCTGGAGTTTTTTAAGCGCCGACAACTCACGTTCTTGATTCTTCGGTCTAAGATTTTGTTATTTGAGGGTTGTAACATCCCGGGCGCTGATGAGGGCGGGGAGTGATCGCCGGTGCGCAAGGGCATGGACAAGGAGCGGCTCCTGGCAGGCTTCCAGCGACGGGGGTACATGAATGGATCGAATAACACCGGAAAGAGAGGGATTCCAGAGACTGTGCTGGTATGGGACAGTACAGTTGGGAATGGCTTATAAGAATTAATTGGTACTACCTATACTAACAAGATGCATCTACTTTTCGGTAGCCCGGATCGGAAGAACTCCACAGTTAAGCATGCTTGACTTGGAGCAATTCTGGGATGGGTGACCTCCTGGGAAGTTTTCCCGGGAAGTGTGCGAGTGAGGACAAAGCACGCTGAAAAGTCTCGTGTTAGTGTGTGGGGACAGTCGTTAATCCTTGCAAGTTGTCAGGCGTTACAAGTGGTATCAGAGCAGGGCCTCTCATCAAGTACGGTGTGGTTCGAGGACGAACCAGGCGGAAGCTGGTGGGCATGTAACATCCCGGGCGCTGACGAGGGCGGGGAGTGATCGCCGGTGCGCAAGGGCACGGACAAGGAGCGGCTCCTGACAGGCTTCCAGCGACGGGGGTACATGAATGAATCGAATAACACCGGAAAGAGAGGGATTCCAGAGACTGTGCTGGTATGGGACAGTACAGTTGGGAATGGCTTATAAGAATTAATTTGTACTACCTATACTAACAAGATGCATCTACTTTTCGGTAGCCCGGATCGGAAGAACTCCACAGTTAAGCGTGCTTGACTTGGAGCAATTCTGGGATGGGTGACCTCCTGGGAAGTTTTCCCGGGAAGTGTGCGAGTGAGGACAAAGCACGCTGAAAAGTCTCGTGTTAGTGTGTGGGGACAGTCTTTAATCCTTGCAAGTTGCCAGGCGTTATAAGGGTTTCAAGGATTTGAAGGTTAGTGGGCATTAATTGCTGGTAAAAAGTTTGGTTATTTTGACATGGTGAGGTTGGGGTTACAGATGCTCTTTTTTGGTTTACAAGGTGGTTTTGAAATCTGCTTTGGGATTCAAATATGTTGCTCATGGTATTATCTATGCTTTTATTTTTTTTGATGTGGAAATAGACATTTATGGCTTTGCACAAAGGACGCCAATGATCAATCCAAGAGATAAAATAGAGAGATGGTCTTTATCACCAGATACTTTGATCTTTGTCAATCCAAGAGAATTACACACACTTGAGCTCGGTTTTGTTGGAATCTAGAACTAGCCTGTAGAGAGATGGTCTTTGTCACCAGATACTCTTGTAAACTGATTGTGCTGGTACTGGAGAGCTTTGTCTGGCTGGGATAAATGAGAGGAGGTATTTTTAAGGCACTCTGATGCTTAAGACAATATTTGATCAATGAGCTAGAGTTATAATGGAGAAGTTGATCATACATGGGCTTTGAGCTTTCTTTATATAGTGGTGGCATGATCTGCTCATGCCATCATAGTATGATGCCATTTAATCTCATTGGTTGACATAAGTGGCTTCTGTAACCTATCTCATGTGTTGAATGTCTATTTATTGGCTATGCCCTATAGGTCTAGCTAGAATCACGTGTCTATCGTTCAGCCATTCACTGATGAGGAGGCTTAAAAACTCTGAGTTGTTAGTTGTATGTCTACAAGATGATGTATATGCGGGATGGACGAATTTCCTTACTCTTTAAGTCTTTATTATTGGATCTCTTGGGCCATAAATGGTGAGGACCCTTTGTCCCGCTTAGTATGAGTCCATATCAGATTTTAGTGTAAGTAAAACTAGGATTATTATAAAAGAATAAACATTGAACCAATATAAATTTATTATTTCAATTTGGTCAACTGATTATGATATGATTAAGTATTTGTTTGGAAGGTCTTACTTTTAGTTTCTCTTCTCCTTAAAAGTAGAAAGTGTTACCAAACATAATTTTACAAAAACTCTTATGATAAAGAATTTTTGTTTATAATGAAGAGAAAAAAGGTCTTATAGTGTATGCAAGCATTTTGGAATTCTTATATTTATTTTTCAATTTTATCCTTATTCTAAAATTGTATTTATAAATTATATCTTTCATCCCAATAATTTACTTAATGACAAATCATTTTATCTCCTTCCTTCAAAACCCTAAGAACAATTTTATATAAGAGTAAATACTCTTGTGCGTCCTCAACAAAAAATACGGAACCCATTTCAATCCCTTAGAAAAAATACCCATATTAGTTCTTTTTTAGAGATTAATATGGATTTTTTTTAAATTTCAGAGGAATCACAATTTCATAGAACTATAATTTCAAAGGGACCACAAGTCAGGTTTTTTTTTCTTAGAAATTAAAATAGATCCTCTCTTTTTTTTGTTGATGACCCAAAAGGGTATTTACTCTTTATATAATCACCAAATAATTTTCAACTTTATTTTTAAAGCTTTTTTTCAACTTTAACTTTAATGTAATTTTAGTTTAAAAAAATATGTCAGACACACTAAGTGCATACAATTACTTACGCTCTTTTACAAGGGCATCCGATACGAGTAGAAGCAAATACATCAAAATCACTTAGTTTCAAAATATTAGCCTATTTGCTGATGCGTGATGGGTATGAGAAGAAAGGAAAATACACTTTATAAAAAAAATGGGATAGATAAGAGTCCACCACAATTGAGATTAAAGGCTAAGCCACCCTCCCAACTGATAAAGAACCCACTCGCCTCACCACTAACCCACGATTAGATAAAGATAACAAGATTCAAGACAGGTTTGAGAATTTGCAACACACTTTTTCATTTATCAAATCTGTCCTCTGCATTACAAAATATCTCATATTTATAGAATAACTAAAACATGAGAATACAAAGAGACAAACAACTCTCAAGAGTTGTGTTGCTTAGGAAATAGAAATAACAATAACTAATCCCAACTCCCAAGAGTCATGCTCCTAAGAATTGTGTTGCTTAGGAAATAAATATAACAATAACTAAACCTGTAACATCCCGTGTTAACCCGGATTGTTAACATACTATCGTATTAAGCCACGCTTAATTAAAATGCGGAATAACTTTTTCTTTAATTCAATTATGACGTCATTAACCCTAGCCAACTTGATTACTTAATCAATTTCATAAAATACTGCCTGTATGTAAATTGCAAGACAACTAACTGAAATACCTCATATGTAAATAATAAAGTGTGTTTCTAAGTCACAGGACTACAACACATAGCCTGGACCAAAATCCTGATAATTTAATACAACTTTAAATAAAGAAGACAATAACAAGTCTACGTGGCATGGACAAATCCCATGCTCACCAAATAAGGCAACAATGCCCAATATCAGTCTCAACATAATATTAACGGAAAACATAAACAGCAGTCAATAACCAGCACCAACATGTCAGCATAACACAGATATGTCTAACTCAACTCTGGCCTCCTGCCACCTGAGCCCTCAACATTACCTGAACCTGAAATAAGCGTCCCCAAACGTGGGGTGAGATCTCTAAACAAGAAATCTCAGTAAGACAAGGGGTCCTCAAGGATCTTCCACCCCAAGCTCACTTACATGTGCAATATAAGTTCAAAAAGTAGTATTTCCAATATTAGTTCCAGAACTATGCAGTGCAACAGATATTCGTGCCATGTGTGTTTATACTATCTCCTGGCCAGAGAACTGTAGGAATACGTCTAAACCCACATGAGTACAAGGAACACCGCTTGCACCTCACCCACAGCCTCACCTATTCGTATGTACCACATACTTAGGCTTACCGTATAGGTGGACACCACATGCATATCATAAAGGCACATTGCATATAATAGCTCAACAGCATTTCCAAATATCAAAAAGCATGTAACACAGCATGCATATAACCATATCACCATGGGACATGGTGGAACCACAACATGGCTAAACCGAGGACACGAAAGCTTACCTTGCAAGAATCAATCCATGCCAAGAGTCCAACCACTCTCAAGTCCAAACACAGCAATATAATAATCTGTTATGGACCAATAATATATCATTAATTATGCATCACAAGCATACAACTTAAAGACTACGCCTTTCCTTTACGTTTTACGTCTTAAGGTGATATGATCCCCAATAGGAAAGAAGGAAAGGATCTACTAGTGTAACATCTCAGTATAATTCTAATATTTCAACTATATCAACTCTCACAATTTAACAGAATAATTCAGCACGTGCCAATCATGATTCAGACAATCCAGTAATTTAGTCCTCACAATCAGCAACCAACAAACGGTTCAACAGCTAAATTCAACAGCAATGATTAAACAAACATATACAAACAACAACCAATGCAACAATTACACAAAACACCTTGAATCGAACCAGGCTCTGATACCAATTAGTGTAACACCCACTCTTGTATGCATCCAAGAGGGTTGTTTGCTAAGTCGTATTAGAGTTGCAGCGGTAAAGAACTCAATTAATTAAAAACTTTATCAAACAACATGTAAGTTGGAGACTTGAAAAAAATCCAGGTTTGATCCTCATAAGAATAATTTGAGAAAGATGAGATTGTTTATCGAACATAGAAAATTTCATTGATAAAACCCTTTGCTGGATTTTCTACGCTTTTCAGAAACCTTGCTGTCTTATAAAATCTGTATAAAATCGAATTTAGATGCGATAAAAAATATTCCAAGCTTCTGAAAAACTAGACATCCGGGGCATCGCGTACATACAAATTATGCGCGATTCGGAGGTGAATAGCCCCACGGAACAGGACACGTAAAACGCTTGTGAATCCTGTCCGTATTCTGGAAACAGGCTGTAAGGCGAAGCCTATAAAAATTTGCACAAATTTCGTATGAAGATGAAACCTGCACAGTTTGAAAGTACATTCCCGGGGCTTCGCGTGCATATAAAATAATAGTAAATCGGAGTTCGTTTGCCCCTTGAAACATGTCCCGTAAAGTACCGGTAAAACTGTTAAAATTCAGCACTTAATAAAACGTTCAAAAATTCTTTTCGCAAAACGTTTCCAAAATAGTCACGGTTCATAAAAGATTTACAGAATTCAAGTAATAACTTCATCAATCTTCCAAGTTCTCAACATATACAAGATCATACAATCATCCAGCAAATAAACAGCAATAGCAGAAGTCCAATCATGATTAATCAACAGCAGACATCCATATACTCACGTCTTCAAGTGTGCTTTCCTTTTTCCTGCCATTTTATGAAAATAGCAGCCCCAAAGGGGTGAGAATAATCCCAGTAGTGTGGCAACAAAACCAGTAATATAACAGTATTAACTAGGCACAAAATCATAAACAGTCACTTCAACATATCCTTGTTCCTTTTCCTTTTTCTTTTTCATCATATTCATATATATAGCGCATATAACGCCTTTCCTTTTCATCATATTCATATATTGCGTATATAACGCCCTTTCCTTTGCGCTTTTAGCACCGTCGTGCGCGCACTTCACAGTGGAATCAAATATACCCTTGGCACCTGAGCTCCATGTGGATTCCAACTGTGGGCCTATGCGGACTGATGCCAAGTGTCCCATACCCCGGTACCTTGGGGATGCCTATATGATGCTTGCTAAAACACATGGTCCTGTACATAACTATTCTAAAACAAGGCCTATATGATCATGATATATGCATGTCATGCTATGCTTTCACACACAAAGCGTAAAAATGCGGTATGATGTAAGATGCATGCTTATATACCTTTCATATAGCCATCACGGCACATGCTGCCACATAACGTCTTTTTTCATATAGCCATCACGGCACATTGTTGGCAGTTTCCTTTCATCATAATGGAACATAATATTTTTACGGAATATGGAGCATCATGTCACAATTTTATACCAGTAGTTAATAGTCACATTAGGTAATATCGCCTGACACTTACCTCGAGTCTTTAACATTCCTTTATCAAAACATCACCAATCAGCCCACACAATTAGAGGTTAGCACACCTAAACATTATGTACCAAAAATCAGAATTTGCATCTACTGCTCCAATAAAATACATGCACTTTCCATGCTTTCTATTCAAGGCTTCTAACCAATTTACCATGCATCCATGTTATTTAATTTTCTGTTTTAACATTAGTTTTGCCAAAGATTAACAATTGACATAAATATAAATCCCTAAGCATTTAATTCGGTTGTCTTTACCATCAATTAGATGTCTTTGGTTTTCCAATCACATAACATTTCTACATAATTTAGAAGAGTAATACAAGAGCTGTCCAAATAGTTCAAACACATGCAAAGCTTGATTCAACCGGATTTCATGATTTTTACGCTAATTTAATTTTCTAACATGGGGTTTGTTTCACCAATAGACAGCGAGGAGCATAATCAAAACCTTCCCTACACAGGTACGATTTTTCTTAACCCTTAGCAAGTGCTCCCCATTTCATTATACCAAAAACAAAATCCACAATTCCTAATATACACAAATTCGGTTTTATTCATTACTAGGTGCTTCTAAATTTATTGATTAACAAAATATATTATCAATTGCTATCTAGTGACAACCAAATTCCAAGGCCTATGCATGAAGGTTCGGTTTATGCCAGCAACTAAGTGTATAATTTAATTTATTTACATAACGTTTTCTACAAGGCTTATGTGTGAGTGAACAAGTCTCTAGCAAGTGATTTATACAGCTTTAAGATTTGATTCAAAATGAGGTTCATAATTCTCTGCCTACATAACTTCTGACTTGCCATTAATTCTGCCAATGTTAGCAAACAATAAGAATTTAATGTTTCTAAATCATGTAGGTACGGTTTTGAGCCATCAACTAAGGACTTAAAATTTTCCATTACAACACATGGCTCTCATGACTAAAGGGGGCGCTATCTTGGTATATTAACATGCTATCCAATTTAATTTACCACATGAAAACTAGGCATATAATATAATCCTACAAAACAGTCCAATAATTTTACTCTAGAGTTGTTTTACAAGCTCAAAAATCGGGTTTTAGTGCTTAAATGCACTATGCTTTAATGTTATTAACTTTCTGTCTCAGAATGTTATTCCACTAATCAATATCAATTTACAAGTTCCCTACATTTATATATGCATACAAATTCAGCTTCAAAACTACCACCTAAGAAGTTCAATTTCTTTTTCTTAAACATAAATTAACTACATCACCTAGGCATGGTCAATAAAACGTGTAACATGCTGCCCTCTTGTATTTTTGCACATGCCTTGCTATATACTTATTTTTCTAACACAATAAAATATCCGTTTAGGTTCACATGCATCAACAGTCAACTGTCTCATGGTTGTGCAGTAAGGGAGAAAAGAGAAGGACATGGTTTCAGATTCCTACCTTGAACATGTTCCTAACCAGCTCCTCAAATTAGTTCATGAGCCCAACCCAAAAGAGGGTAGCACCTTCTCATTCCTACTGTCCAAAAGATTAAACAGAAGACACATAAGTAACAGCCCACGCATCCTCTCAATTGCCGAAATTAGAGAGCAATTAATGTGTGAGTTGCTCACTTGCTCTAGAAGGTGAAGGAAGGTGAGATAGAACAAAAAATGCTGGCCTTTCATGTTAGGAATCGGATTTGCAGCTGCATGCAGGGGAGTTCCATAGAGCACCGAGGGAAATAATCTGCATACAGTGAATCACCTCATCAAGCCGACGAGGACAGGTGAACCAGGAAATAGAGGAATGCATGCACCTCTTTGTTTCTAGGTGCAGGGCCGCACAAAGGAATGGATGAAGAATGGACTCACGTTGAGCTTTCCCTGGGCTGTTGTCATTCAATCGAACCTTGCAGGGAATAAAATGACAGAACATAATCCTTCTAATTTACTCACACTGGCCGAGACAAAAATGATGAAGGAGATAGTTTGAAGTCTGAGTTTTAACTTCTACAAGGAACCACAAAGTTCAATAATCAGCCAAGAGAATAATCACAAGGGATACACAACATCCCCATCATCCCATGCTCCCAAGGGTCCGATTCAGCTGCAGGCAAAGGCTCATCTCCTTGAAGTTGGGCTTCGGCTGAACAAGAGAGGAGAATGGATGATGAGTTCAAGTGGCAGTCCCATACTTGCTGCACACCGCCGAACCAAAGAGGGAAGAGAAGAAGACTTGAATGGAGGTTCATCTCCTAAGAGTTCTCGGTCTGAAGAAAGGATTACGTGGAAGGAAAGGAAAAAAAAAACATGCAGGTTCAAAGGTTTGTAGCTTGGCCGAAAGAGAGGAGCGCAAGGAGTCAGTCCAGGTGATTATGGTTTGCTTTGGATTCTGATTTAATGGAGTAATTATTCATCTTTCAATTGTGTTCCACTTTGAGGGCTCATCGTTGGGTACCACTTAAAGTGCCACTAATGAGCTGGGCTTGTTTAGGAAATGAAGATGCAACATTCAGCTTTGGTTTCACTACTCACACACGTAGAAGAAGGAGATAAAATGGATAAGATGTTGTCCTTGGACCAATGAGGAGCGTGAGTGCAGATTTTTGGGTGAGATAGCTAATGATTCAAGGTTATAAAAAAAAATTGGGCTGAAGCAAGCCCTCCACTAAGGTTTTGGGCCAACGGTCAACAAGGATAGGGGGGCCCAAAATAAAAATCCAAGGGTTTTCCTAACTCACACTAGTCCACTAAATTATTAATCCCCACATCTCCTATTGGTCAAAGAGCTTTCTATAGGTTACTAATAACTTATTCCAGTACTTTTACAAAATCTCACAAGCATACAATAAATACTCACTCATAATTATAATTCAATTAATTTTCCTTCTTAGATTAATTATATTCTATACCTAAATTAAATTTGAATTCCAAGCATGCTTTACATTCCTAATTATAATTTACAAAAGTCCTTATTTATGCGGGATGTTACACTCTCCCCACCAAATTTGAAGTTTGTCCCCAAACTTCGTCCTATCTATTCCGCTAACTACTCAAGACGAATACCAACAAACATGCATTCATGCAAGACATTATATCACATACAGTTAGGCAGTTATCAAATCCATAAATTAACTCGGATATTACAAACAAGTCATACTTTACAAGTTCTTTAGAGACTATATAATAAATCATACTCGTACAGAAGGAAATAAAACTTTCCCTAAGCATCATCACACACAAAAAATTTGTCTGGTTCTCTTTAAACAACATCAAATTCCTACTGCAACAAAGACGAAGTAAAACCAACCTATAATCTTAATCAACAAGGAATTCCAATTATCCCTAAATCATAAGGAGGCTCAGTGCTTTATTACAAATGTAATTGGCAACTAACAAGTCCACTTGCGCCATATTTCTTCACTGTATAATTTTTTTTTTTTTTTTTTAACTTGATGGTTGGCAGAAAATGACCATTGGGTATCAAAATAAGGAAAAACTTGAGCTCAAATCAAAATAATTGAAAGGGAAAATTCCATCTGGACTTCATAAGAAACAAAAGATAGATTCATCACTAGTACCAAAAATCTAACATGGGAAACATACACTTTAGTGGACAACCTCATTGCTCATATATTTTAACCCACAAGTTAAATAGGAAAAGTACAATGTAAAAGGTAGTATTTATACTAATCAAATTTGCCAGCTACCCTAAAACAATTATCTGAAACCACTAACCCTTAAGCAAGGTAAATCACGGCATATTTACCCACTGCCCAAAATTCAATTGATATCCCAAAATGAAATATGACTTTATACACATACATAAAATAATCATAATGATAACACCAATGCAGTTAGCTTGTAGTGGAGAAATATATTATGGAAGCTAGTAACAACTCTCAAAAGATATTTCAGCGGAAAACTATTCATAAATTATAGGACCTTGCCATGATGTTCACAGTAACTCCTCATATTAAAACAAAATTTTTCAGTTGTATATTTATCAACACATTGCACTAGAAAATAACAAAATTTTGAGTTACACCAAAATTAACTAGTGATGGCACCACAAAGCTTAGCAACAAAATAACACAATAATTTTTCAACGGAGTTTACAGGAATCTTATGGGATTCAAAAGTTGAAAAGACGGTTTATTGTAGGGTAATTGGTTACCTATTGAAGAAAATGAGAGCAAGCTTAAACTAGTTGTTTGGCATGAAAGACAGTCTTGATGTAATAAGGATGGTACTCTTTGCTGAGTGAAGACAGCCCACCAAATTGCCACTAAATGGGTTTGTAATTTATCTAAGCGATCAAGAGTAAATGACTTTATATGAATTTCAGTTATAGACTTATCAACCTGAATCAAACCTAACGAGGCAGAGAACACAAATCAGATTATTTGAGATATGCAGAACTTTGATTATAGTATTTTCGAATCACAGGCATGCCCACCACACCAAGGTAGAAAAGATAGTAGAAACAGAAACTACGTTTCCAACGTAATTAGGATACTAAAATCATCCACTCTTTCATCCAGGACTACTTGGGAAAGTTTCTAAGGGGTCTAGTAAAATAAAATTATTCATCTGGTTACTAAATTATGGGCATTTATAAATATCACAACGAGAACATAAAACAATCTGCAACTACACAGAGTAGGGCACCACAACCACACCTACCCATACACACAACTGGCCAATCCTAATTCATCAAATAGACCAGGCTTTCATAATTTAAATGCACAAAACCACACTTTAATTCCAGATTTCAACATAAAATTAAATTTCATAAAAATCAAGTACGCAAAGCAGACAAGTTAAACCAACCAGATTTACAAGAATAATAAAAAAAAAATCTCATGTAGTAATTAGATTATAACAGGACATACGCACCCAGATCATGAAACACATACAATTTCTGGAGTACAGCCCCCAACTGATTTTTTTTTTTTTAACTAAGCGTCACCACTATGGGGTTCACATTCTAGATGGTTAAAACAATTTAAGCAATTCATAAACTCCAATTCTAATATATTACCTAAATTTCGATCTCAAATACTTCTTTTTAATTTCTACACCCAACAAACTGATACCCAAAACAATTATTATATTTTCACAATTTTAATTATCAACCTGAAGACCCTTCATTCAACTTCTCTCCTGACAACTAATACCAAAATAAGAGTTTTCATGTATTCAATCTATCAAACGGAGCTCGCTCACTCTTAATACAATTTAGCATCAACTTATTTCTACGTCCACTCATATGGTTCTACGATTTGAGTTTGCTTGTTCTGATTATTCAAATCATTCCCGAGATTAGGTTCTCACATACTTTCAAACATACGTACCAAAATCACCAAACAGAACTTTTTCATTAATTGATTCTCGGTGTTTGACAATTTGATACTACCGTGTTACCGGAGAATGTGTTGGCCAGACCCATTCCCAGTCACAGCTGGAGTATCACCTCATCACACACTGGGAATCGGCAAATTCCATACCTTATTATTTATTCGTCTTTCCGACAGGAATCAATTACAATCTACCACGCATCAGAATTCTCTCTTGAGAAGGTTTCCGTGTCTCTTAATGCTAATTCTACTTTCATCATGTCAAGCAATGAGTGGATCCTACTCACCGCATGACATACACGACAGTAGTCTCAAGATTGAGGCACGGTTCCCTCTTCAGGACAGAATCTCAAACAATCACTTACAACATTATACCATTCAAACAACTCAATTCAACTGCAACATAACACAATCAAACAACTCTTGCATAATTCAGTGGCAGCAACTATTCAAGTCAAATATTTCAATACACAACAGAAACAGCACAATAGAACAAAGCATAAAGTACAACACTACATAGTATTCAACAACTCGAACCACATCTATAAAATCAACTGCGAGACAGATCAATCCAATTTAACATATCAGATTCAATTATTTATTTAGATTGCACTTATCACAGCATAAACCGACCTCTACACATCAAGTCAACAGCAAAACAAATCCTTACCATACAGCCTAATACCTCAGATAACCAGGCACTACATCATACAATCATCAAGAGTCAAACTGCTCCAAGCAAGTTAATTTCAACGGCTGTGAGTAAACACTACCACAAGAGGATTTCAGTACATCTCAGTATAATTCTAATATTTCAACTATATCAACTCTCACAATTTAACAGAATAATTCAGCACGTGCCAATCATGATTCAGACAATCCAGTAATTTAGTCCTCACAATCAGCAACCAACAAACGGTTCAACAGCTAATTTCAACAGCAATGATTAAACAAACATATACAAACAACAACCAATGCAACAATTACACAAAACACCTTGAATCGAAACTGCTCTGATACCAATTAGTGTAACACCCACTCTTGTATGCATCCAAGAGGGTTGTTTGCTAAATCGTATTAGAGTTGCAGCGGTAAAGAACTCAATTAATTAAAAACTTTATCAAACAACATGTAAGTTGGAGACTTGAAAAAAATCCAGGTTTGATCCTCATAAGAATAATTTGAGAAAGATGAGATTGTTTATCGAACATAGAAAATTTCATTGATAAAACCCTTTGCTGGATTTTCTACGCTTTTCAGAAAACCTTGCTGTCTTATAAAATCTGTATAAAATCGAATTTAGATGCGATAAAAAATATTCCAAGCTTCTGAAAAACTAGACATCCGGGGCATCGCGTACATACAAATTATGCGCGATTCGGAGGTGAATAGCCCCACGGAACAGGACACGTAAAACGCTTGTGAATCCTGTCCGTTTTCTGGAAACAGGCTGTAAGGCGAAGCCTATAAAAATTTGTACAAATTTCGTATGAAGATGAAACCTGCACAGTTTGAAAGTACATTCCCGGGGCTTCGCGTGCATATAAAATAATAGTAAATCGGAGTTCGTTTGCCCCTTGAAACATGTCCCGTAAAGTACCGGTAAAACTGTTAAAATTCAGCACTTAATAAAACGTTCAAAAATTCTTTTCGCAAAACGTTTCCAAAATAGTCACGGTTCATAAAAGATTTACAGAATTCAAGTAATAACTTCATCAATCTTCCAAGTTCTCAACATATACAAGATCATACAATCATCCACGTAAAAAATCTTAGACGGAATCCATTTTTCGTCGAAAAACTTCATAAAATCAATTTCTTTTGCATTCATTTTATTCATCCATTTTCGACGGAATTCATTTTCCGTCAAAAATCTTCGACGGAATCCATTTTCCGATTAAAAAATTCACAAAATCAATTTCTTTTGCATTTATTTTATTCATCCATTTTCGACGGAATTCATTTTCCGTCAAAAATCTTCGACGGAATCCATTTTCCTTCGAAAATCTTCATAAAATCAATTTCTTTTGCATTTATTTTATTCATCCATTTTCGACGGAATTCATTTTCCGTCAAAAATGTTCACAAAATCAATTTCTTTTGCATTTATTTTATTCATCCATTTTCGACGGAATTCATTTTCCGTCAAAAATCTTCGACGGAATCCATTTTCCGTCAAAAAACTTCACAAAATCAATTTCTTTTGCATTTATTTTATTCATCCGTTTTCGACGGAATTCATTTTCCGTCAAAAATCTTCACAAAATCAATTTCTTTTGCATTTATTTTATTAATCCGTTTTCGACGGAATACATTTTTCGTAAAAAATCTTAGACGGAATCCATTTTTCGTCGAAAAACTTCATAAAATCAATTTCTTTTGCATTCATTTTATTCATCCATTTTCGACGGAATTCATTTTCCGTCAAAAATCTTCGACGGAATCCATTTTCCGATTAAAAAATTCACAAAATCAATTTCTTTTGCATTTATTTTATTCATCCGTTTTCGATGGAATTCATTTTCCGTCAAAAATCTTCGACGGAATCCATTTTCCGTCAAAAATCTTCACAAAATCATTTTCTTTTGCATTTATTTTATTCATCCGTTTTCGACGGAATACATTTTTCGTCAAAAATCTTCAACAGAATCCATTTTTCGTCGAAAAACATCATAAAATCAATTTCTTTTGCATTTATTTTATTCATCCATTTTCGACGGAATTCATTTTCCGTCAAAAATCTTCTACGGAATCCATTTTCCGTCGAAAAACATCACAAAATCAATTTCTTTTGCATTTATTTTATTCATCCATTTTCGACGGAATTCATTTTCCATCAAAAATCTTCGACGGAATCCATTTTCCGTCTCAAAACTTCACAAAATCAATTTCTTTTGCATTTATTTTATTAATCCATTTTCGACGAAATTCTTTTTCCGTCGAAAAACTTCACAAAATCAATTTCTTTTGCATTTATTTTATTCATCCGTTTTCGATGGAATTCATTTGCCGTCATAAATCTTCGACGGAATCCATTTTCCGTCAAAAATCTTCTACGGAATCCATTTTACGTCGAAAAACATCACAAAATCAATTTCTTTTGCATTTATTTTATTCATCCGTTTTCGACGGAATACATTTTTCGTCAAAAATCTTCGACGTAATCCATTTTCCATCGAAAAACTTCACAAAATCAATTTCTTTTGCATTTATTTTATTCATCCGTTTTCGATGGAATTCATTTGCCGTCAAAAATCTTCGACGGAATCCATTTTCCGTCAAAAATCTTCTACGGAATCCATTTTCCGTCGAAAAGCATCACAAAATCAATTTCTTTTGCATTTATTTTATTCATCCATTTTCGACGGAATTCATTTTCCGTCCAAAATCTTCGACGGAATCTATTTCCCGTTTAAAAAATTCACAAAATCAAAAAATCATTTTCGACGGAATCCATTTTCCATCGAAAAACTTCATAAAATCAATTTCTTTTGCATTTATTTTATTCATCCATTTTCGACGGAATTCATTTTCCGTCCAAAATCTTCGACGGAATCTATTTCCCGTTTAAAAAATTCACAAAATCAATTTCTTTTGCATTTATTTTATTCATCCATTTTCGACGGAATTCATTTTCTGTCAAAAATCTTCGACGGAATCCATTTTCCGTCGAAAAACTTCACAAAATCAATTTCTTTTGCATTTATTTTATTCATCCATTTTCGACGGAATTCATTTTCCGTCCAAAATCTTCACAAAATCAATTTCTTTTGCATTTATTTTATTCATCCGTTTTCGACGGAATACATTTTTCGTTAAAAATCTTCAACGGAATCCATTTTTCGTCGTAAAACTTCATAAAATCAATTTCTTTTGCATTTATTTTATTCATCCATTTTCGACGGAATTCATTTTCCGTCAAAAATCTTCGACGGAATCCATTTTCCGTCAAAAAACTTCACAAAATCAATTTCTTTTGCATTTATTTTATTCATCCGTTTTCGACGGAATTCATTTTCCGTCAAAAATCTTCACAAAATCAATTTCTTTTGCATTTATTTTATTAATCCGTTTTCGACGGAATACATTTTTCGTAAAAAATCTTAGACGGAATCCATTTTTCGTCGAAAAACTTCATAAAATCAATTTCTTTTGCATTCATTTTATTCATCCATTTTCGACGGAATTCATTTTCCGTCAAAAATCTTCGACGGAATCCATTTTCCGTTTAAAAAATTCACAAAATCAATTTCTTTTGCATTTATTTTATTCATCCATTTTCGACGGAATTCATTTTCCGTCAAAAATCTTCGACGGAATCCATTTTCCTTCGAAAATCTTCATAAAATCAATTTTTTTTGCATTTATTTTATTCATCCATTTTCGACGGAATTCATTTTCCGTCAAAAATGTTCACAAAATCAATTTCTTTTGCATTTATTTTATTCATCCGTTTTCGACGGAATACATTTTTCGTCAAAAATCTTCGACGGAATCCATTTTCCATCGAAAAACGTCATAAAATCAATTTCTTTTGCATTTATTTTATTCATCCATTTTCGACGGAATTCTTTTTCTGTCCAAAATCTTCGACGGAATCTATTTTCCGTTTAAAAAATTCACAAAATCAATTTCTTTTGCATTTATTTTATTCATCCATTTTCCACGGAATTCATTTTCCGTCAAAAATCTTCGACGGAATCCATTTTCCATTTAAAAAATTCACAAAATCAATTTCTTTTGCATTTATTTTATTCATCCATTTTCGACGGAATTCATTTTCCGTCAAAAATCTTCGACAGAATCCATTTTCCTTCGAAAAACTTCACAAAATCAATTTCTTTTGCATTTATTTTATTCATCCATTTTCGACGGAATTCATTTTCCGTCCAAAATCTTCGACGGAATCCATTTTCCGTCGAAAAACTTCACAAAATCAATTTCTTTTGCATTTATTTTATTCATCCATTTTCGACGGAATTCATTTTCCGTCAAAAATCTTCGACGGAATCCATTTTCCTTCGAAAAACTTCACAAAATCAATTTCTTTTGCATTTATTTTATTCATCCATTTTCGACGGAATTCATTTTCCGTCCAAAATCTTCGACGGAATCCATTTTCCGTCGAAAAACTTCACAAAATCAATTTCTTTTGCATTTATTTTATTCATCCATTTTCGACGGAATTCATTTTCCGTCAAAAATCTTCGACGGAATCCATTTTCCGTCGAAAAACTTCACATAATCAATTTCTTTTGCATTTATTTTATTCATCCATTTTCGACGGAATTCATTTTCCGTCAAAAATCTTCGACGGAATCCATTTTCCGTCGAAAAACTTCACAAAATCAATTTCTTTTGCATTTATTTTATTCATCCGTTTTCGATGGAATTCATTTTCCGTCAAAAATCTTCGACGGAATCCATTTTCCGTCAAAAATGTTTTACGGAATCCATTTTCCGTCGAAAAACATCCCAAAATCAATTTCTTTTGCATTTATTTTATTCATCCGTTTTCGACGGAATACATTTTTCGTCAAAAATCTTCGACGGAATCCATTTTCCGTCGAAAAACTTCACAAAATCAATTTCTTTTGCATTTATTTTATTCATCCATTTTCGACGGAATTCATTTTCCGTCCAAAATCTTCGACGGAATCCATTTTCCGTCGAAAAACTTCACAAAATCAATTTCTTTTGCATTTATTTTATTCATCCATTTTCGACGGAATTCATTTTCCGTCAAAAATCTTCACAAAATCAATTTCTTTTGCACTTATTTTATTCATCCGTTTTTGACGGAATACATTTTTCGTTAAAAATCTTCAACGGAATCCATTTTTCGTCGAAAAACTTCATAAAATCAATTTCAATTGTGTAACACCCACTCTTGTATGCATCCAAGAGGGTTGTTCGCTAAATCGTATTAGAGTTGCAGCGGTAAAGAACTCAATTAATTAAAAACTTTATCAAACAACATGTAAGTTGGAGACTTGAAAAAAATCCAGGTTTGATCCTCATAAGAATAATTTGAGAAAGATGAGATTGTTTATCGAACATAGAAAATTTCATTGATAAAACCCTTTGCTGGATTTTCTACGCTTTTCAGAAAACCTTGCTGTCTTATAAAATCTGTATAAAATCGAATTTAGATGCGATAAAAACCATTCCAAGCTTCTGAAAAACTAGACATCCGGGGCATCGCGCACATACAAATTATGCGCGATTCGGAGGTGAATAGCCCCACGGAACAGGACACGTAAAACGCTTGTGAATCCTGTCCGTTTTCTGGAAACAGGCTGTAAGGCGAAGCCTATAAAAATTTGTACAAATTTCGTATGAAGATGAAACCTGCACAGTTTGAAAGTACATTCCCGGGGCTTCGCGTGCATATAAAATAATAGTAAATCGGAGTTCGTTTGCCCCTTGAAACATGTCCCGTAAAGTACCGGTAAAACTGTTAAAATTCAGCACTTAATAAAACGTTCAAAAATTCTTTTCGCAAAACGTTTCCAAAATAGTCACGGTTCATAAAAGTTTTACAGAATTCAAGTAATAACTTCATCAATCTTCCAAGTTCTCAACATATACAAGATCATACAATCATCCAGCAAATAAACAGCAATAGCAGAAGTCCAATCATGATTAATCAACAGCAGACATCCATATACTCACGTCTTCAAGTGTGCTTTCCCTTTTCCTGCCATTTTATGAAAATAGCAGCCCCAAAGGGGTGAGAATAATCCCAGTAGTGTGGCAACAAAACCAGTAATATAACAGTATTAACTAGGCACAAAATCATAAACAGTCACTTCAACATATCCTTGTTCCTTTTCCTTTTTCCTTTTCATCATATTCATATATATAGCGCATATAACGCCTTTCCTTTTCATCATATTAATATATTGCGTATATAACGCCTTTCCTTTGCGCTTTTAGCACCGTCGTGCGCGCACTTCACAGTGGAATCAAATATACCCTTGGCACCTGAGCTCCATGTGGATTCCAACTGTGGGCCTATGCGGACTGATGCCAAGTGTCCCATACCCCGGTACCTTGGGGATGCCTATATGATGCTTGCTCAAACACATGGTCCTGTACATAACTATTCTAAAACAAGGCCTATATGATCATGATACATGCATGTCATGCTATGCTTTCACACACAAAGCGTAAAAATGCGGTATGATGTAAGATGCATGCTTATATACCTTTCATATGTGTTATGCTGCCACATAACGTCTTTACCTCATAGTCATATAGCCATCACGGCACATTTTTGGCAGTTTCCTTTCATTATAATGGAACATAATATTTTTACGGCATATGGAGCATCATGTCACAATTCTATACCAGTAGTCAATAGTCACATTAGGCATCATCGCCTGACACTTACCTCGAGTCTTTAACATTCCTTTATCAAAACATCACCAATCAGCCCACACAATTAGAGGTTAGCACACCTAAACATTATGTACCAAAAATCAGAATTTGCATCTACTGCTCCAATAAAATACATGCACTTTCCATGCTTTCTATTCAAGGCTTCTAACCCATTTACCATGCATCCATGTTATTTAATTTTCTGTTTTAACATTAGTTTTGCCAAAGATTAACAATTGACATAAATATAAATCCCTAAGCATTTAATTCGGTTGTCTTTACCATCAGTTAGATGTCTTTGGTCTTCCAATCACATAACATTTCTACATAATTTAGAAGAGTAATACAAGAGCTGTCCAAAAAGTTCAAACACATGCAAAGCTTGATTCAACCGGATTTCATGATTTTTACGCTAATTTAATTTTCTAACATGGGGTTTGTTTCACCAATAGACAGCGAGGAGCATAATCAAAACCTTCCCTACACAGGTACGATTTTTTTCTTAACCCTTAGCAAGTGCTCCCCATTTCATTATACCAAAAACAAAATCCACAATTCCTAATATACACAAATTCGGTTTTATTCATTACTAGGTGCTTCTAAATTTATTGATTAACAAAATATATTATCAATTGCTATCTAGTGACAACCAAATTCCAAGGCCTATGCATGAAGGTTCGGTTTATGCCAGCAACTAGGTGTATAATTTAATTTATTTACATAACGTTTTCTACAAGGCTTATGTGTGAGTGAACAAGTCTCTAGCAAGTGATTTATACAGCTTTAAGATTTGATTCAAAATGGGGTTCATAATTCTCTGCCTACATAACTTCTGACTTGCCATTAATTCTGCCAATGTTAGCAAACAATAAGAATTTAATGTTTCTAAATCATGTAGGTACGGTTTTGAGCCATCAACTAAGGACTTAAAATTTTCCATTACAACACATGGCTCTCATGACTAAAGGGGCGCTATCTTGGTATATTAACATGCTATCCAATTTAATTTACCACATGAAAACTAGGCATATAATATAATCCTACAAAACAGTCCAATAATTTTACTCTAGAGTTGTTTTACAAGCTCAAAAATCGGGTTTTAGTGCTTAAATGCACTATGCTTTAATGTTATTAACTTTCTGTCTCAGAATATTATTCCACTAATCAAAATCAATTTACAAGTTCCCTACATTTATATATGCATACACATTCAGCTTCAAAACTACCACCTAAGAAGTTCAATTTCTTTTTCTTAAACATAAGTTAACTACATCACCTAGGCATGGTCAACAAAACGTGTAACATGCTGCCCTCTTGTATTTTTTGCACATGCCTTGCTATATACTTATTTTTCTAACACAAAAAAAATATCCGTTTAGGTTCACATGCATTAACAGTCAACTGTCTCATGGTTGTGCTAACACAGAAGGACATGGTTTCAGATTCCTACCTTGAACATGTTCATAACCAACAGTCAATTAGTCTCATGGTTGTGCCAAAGGGAGAAAAGAGAAGGACATGGTTTCAGATTCCTACCTTGAACATGTTCCTAACCAGCTCCTCAAATTAGTTCATGAGCCCAACCCAAAAGAGGTAGCACCTTCTCATTCCTACTGTCCAAAAGATTAAACAGAAGACACATAAGTAACAGCCCACGCATCCTCTCAATTGCCGAAATTAGAGAGCAATTAATGTGTGAGTTGCTCACTTGCTCTAGAAGGTGAAGGAAGGTGAGATAGAACTAAAAATGCTGGCCTTTCATGTTAGGAACCGGATTTGCAGCTGCATGTAGGGGAGTTCCATAGAGCACCGAGGGGAATAATCTGCATACAGTGAATCACCTCATCAAGCCGACGAGAGGACAGGTGAACCAGGAAATAGAGGAATGCATGCACCTCTTTGTTTCTAGGTGCAGGGCCGCACAAAGGAATGGATGAAGAATGGACTCACGTTGAGCTTTCCCTGGGCTGTTGTCATTCAATCGAACCTTGCAGGGAATAAAATGACAGAACATAATCCTTCTAATTTACTCACACTGGCCGAGACAAAAATGATGAAGGAGATAGTTTGAAGTCTGAGTTTTAACTTCTACAAGGAACCACAAAGTTCAATAATCAGCCAAGAGAATAATCACAAGGGATACACAACATCCCCATCATCCCATGCTCCCAAGGGTCCGATTCAGCTGCAGGCAAAGGCTCATCTCCTTGAAGTTGGGCTTCGGCTGAACAAGAGAGGAGAATGGATGATGAGTTCAAGTGGCAGTCCCATACTTGCTGCACACCGCCGAACCAAAGAGGGAAGAGAAGAAGACTTGAATGGAGGTTCATCTCCTAAGAGTTCTCGGTCTGAAGAAAGGATTACGTGGAAGGAAAGGAAAAAAAACATGCAGGATCAAAGGTTTGTAGCTTGGCCGAAAGAGAAGAGCGCAAAGAGTCAGTCCAGGTGATTATGGTGTGCTTTGGGTTCTGATTTAATGGAGTAATTATTCATCTTTCAATTGTGTTCCACTTTGAGGGCTCATCGTTGGGTACCACTTAAAGTGCCACGAATGAGCTGGGCTTGTTTAGGAAATGAAGATGCAACATTCAGCATTGGTTTCACTACTCACACACGTAGAAGAAGGAGATAAAATGGATAAGATGTTGTCCTTGGACCAATGAGGAGCGTGAGTGCAGATTTTTGGGTGAGAAAGCTAATGATTCAAGGTTATAAAAAAAATTGGGCTGAAGCAAGCCCTCCACTAAGGTGTTGGGCCAACGGTCAACAAGGATAGGGGGCCCAAAATAAAATCCAAGGGTTTTCCTAACTCACACTAGTCCACTAAATTATTAATCCCCACATCTCCTATTGGTCAAAGAGCTTCCTATAGGTTACTAATAACTTATTCCAGTACTTTTAACAAAATCTCACATGCATACAATAAATGCTCACTCATAATTATAATTCAATTAATTTTCCTTCTTAGATTAATTATATTCTATACCTAAATTAAATTTGAATTCCAAGCATGCTTTACATTCCTAATTATAATTTACAAAAGTCCTTATTTATGCGGGATGTTACACTCTCCCCACCAAATTTGAAGTTTGTCCCCAAACTCCGTCCTACCACTTCCGCTAACTACTCAAGATGTATGCCAAACACATGCATTCAAGTAAGACATTATATCACATTCAGTTTGATATCTAAAGAAAACCATCAATTAATTCCGAGTGTTACAACGAACTTGTACATAATCTATTACTCAGACAATATAAGACAACATTTACTTGCAGGTAGAGAATAAAATTTGTCTAGGCTCATTCACAACAAAAAAGTTTATGGTTTCAGTTTAAAAATAACTTCTAATACCACACTGCAACAAAGATCAAATAAAGCTACATATCATCTTACTAGACAAGAACTTCCAGCTATCCGTTACTTTACTACTTATGGTTTTCGTTTCTTTATGTGTGTCAATATCAATAACCTGCCATATTCTTACTGATACACTTGCTATACTTACCACCCTAACAAGATATGTTATTAACTACAGGATAATTCGTTATTATTATGTGTAATTAGTGGAAATTGACAATCCAGTCTACACTGTCCCTTCACAATTAATCACACAACTAAAGTTTTACAATCCCAAATTAGACCATTTTAACACAACTAAATATAGCTGCCCATTACTTACACAGACAGAGGACTAAGTAACTAGGACCTTCAATTACAATTATTTTACCCTTGCAGTTTACATATTACAATTTAAATTTTCGCCAGCTTCCTATTCACTCCTTGTATATGACAAAGATTCAATTCAGTAAACACCTCACAACTAATCTCCTGATTCGACAAACATCACGAGTAGACTTTCACAATTTAATAGTCTACAGAAAATCAAGTGTAATAGGACACATCAGATTCCAATTTTATAATGTAGAAGAGTCTTCATCAATTATGAAATTTCATCACGGACAGAATTCCATTAAAAGATCTCATTTTCTAACAATCTAAGTCCCCCACTATAGAGGTATAAAAATTTTCACGACATCAATTAAGTTAACAGTGCACTATTTGCTACTATCTTGCGGGAACAGATTTACATTAATGAGTACTGCTTTTGTCTAGAGCTTAGGATTTAGGAGACACCCCTAATTAAATTCTAACTTTGAAGTTGGATTAAGGACACGAGTGAGGATACTGAGATTCCAAGGTACTAACTTCTAATTGCCAAGATTACAAGAGATGTTAAGCTAGTTCGTTTATTTTGTAGCTACTGTCTAATATTTTCCTAAAGTCAAATGTAACCAACTCTATCCTTTACGACGTACTCCACAAACTAGGGTACCAATCCATCTGTATACAGCTAATTGATCCTAGCATCCTCTTCGTACATATCACATAAGGTGGTACCTCCCATACAGCTCGTCCAAACACCCATATGAGGAAACTTCCTCGAGCTTTCCGCTGTCCTGGGTACCTCGGATGTAATTGACTCCACAGATCAGAGGATCCATTAACTATGATATGAACCTTCCAATCATTTCACTCATTAAAAATTGAACAGCTACTAATCATAATTCATCAAATAGACCAGGCTTTCATAATTCAAATGCACGAAACCATACTTTAATTCCAGATTTCAACCTAAAATAAAATTCACAAAAATCAATTGCTCAAACAGAACAGTTAACCCAACCAGCTTCACAAAAATAAAAAAAATCTCCTGTATCAATTAGATTATAATAGAACATACGCATCCAGATCATAAGACACCTATAATTTCTTGAGCACAACACCTAAACCGATTTTAAGTAAGCATTACTACTATAGCGCTCACATTCTAGACGGTTAAAACAATTTAAGCAATTCATAAACTCTAGGTCTGATATATTACCACAATTCAATTTTGAATACTTCTTTTTAATTGTTATACCCAACAAACTGATACCCAAAGCTAATAACATATTTTCATAATTTCAACCTATCAAACCGATGACTCCTCATTAATTTCTTTTCGGACAAGCCAATACTAAGATAACGTGTTCATGTATTTAATTTATCAAACAGAGATTACTCACTCCTAATGCAAATTAAGCGTCAATTCATTACCACGTCCATTCATATGGTTCTACAAGATTTAGTTTGCCTATTCCGATTATTCAAATCATTCCCTAGATTAGATTCTCACGTAATTTCAAACATATGTACCAAATCCACCAAACAAAACTTTTTCATTAATTGATTCTCGGTGTTTGACAGTTTGATACTACCGTGTTACCGGAGAATGTGTTGGCCAGACCCATTCCCAGTCACAGCTGGAGTATCACCTCATCACACACTGGGAATCGGCAAATTCCATACCTTATTATTTATTCGTCTTTACGACAGGAATCAATTACAATCTACCACGCATCAGAATTCTCTCTTGAGGAGGTTTCCGTGTCTCTTAATGCTAATTCTACTTTCGTCATGTCAAGCAATGAGTGGATCCTACTCACCGCATGACATACACGACAGTAGTCTCAAGATTGAGGCACGGTTCCCTCTTCAGGACAGAATCTCAAACAATCACTTACAACATTATACCATTCAAACAACTCAATTCAACTGCAACATAACACAATCAAACAACTCTTGCATAATTCAGTGGCAGCAACTATTCAAGTCAAATATTTCAATACACAACAGAAACAGCACAATAGAACAAAGCATAAAATAAAACACTACATAGTATTCAACAACTCGAACCACATCTATAAAATCAACTGCAAGACAAATCAATCCAATTTATTTAGATTACATTTATCACAGCATAAACCGACCTCTACACATCAAGTCAACAGCAAAACAAATCCTTACAATACAGCCTAATACCTCAGATAACCAGGCTCTGATACCAATTAGTGTAACACCCACTCTTGTATGCATCCAAGAGGGTTGTTTGCTAAATCGTATTAGAGTTGCAGCGGTATGAAACTCATAAATTTTAAAACTTTATCAAATATCATTTAATTTGGAAACTTGAAAAAAAGTCCGTGCTCCTTTGGATTCACCATTGTATCACCAGGGAACTTGCCCTGTGATCTCTCAGATATCTGCCTTGATAACTAACCAATCTGTGTCTCCAAATTTTGGATGGATGTTTCCTGGTTTATGAATGAAGTTTTAGTTTCTTGCATGAATGTAGAAGTTTCTTCTCTGAAAGAATTTGACCCTTGGATGAAATCTAGAGTAGTCTTTGATAACTGGGCAAAAGCTTTCTCTCATGCAGAAGTATCTCCTTGTTGTGATGAATGTGGTGGAGGAGGATGCAATGGAGGATTTAACTGATGGTCGGGACTGTAACTAACCCCAGGGTGTTGATTTCTATTCTTCCATGGTGGCACATATAGATTTTGCCCTTGGGTGTTAGGGTTCCTCTGATCATACCATACTCCATTAACCTCAGCTTGTTCTGGAGATACCCCATAATCACAATCATCTGTTACATGACTTTTCCCATAAATTGCACACACACACAGTTAGTGTCCACTGAAGCAACCTTTTGATTGGATAGTTTCTTAGTGAAAGCATCCAACTGTTACTGTTGCTCTTTCTGAGTTTGCATCAATTGATCATTCTTGGCTAGTAGAGCATCATACCCATCCAACTTAATGATTCATGTTCTTCTATCAGCCACTGGAGCATTGTAAAATTCCTGAGATGCCAAAGATTCAAATATGTCAAGTGCCTCCTGAGGAGTCTTGGTTGTCAATGACCCACCAGCAGTGGCATTCACCAGTGTCCTAGTATTTGTAGTCATCCCTTGAAGAAAGATTGCTGCCTGATTCCACACTTCAATCCCATGTTGTGGACATTTCCTCAACAATGTCTTAAACCTTTCCCAGGCCTCATAAATGGACTCTGACTCTTTCTGGTTGAATCTTGTGATACTTTGCCCTCTTGGATGCTGAAAAGAATATGGCCAAAAACTTGGTCTGCAGATCATCCCAAGTAGTAATACTTCCTTGTGGCAGTGACTGCAACCATCTCCTGGCATCATCCTTCAGTGAATGAGTAAATAGCCTCAACAGAATGGCATCTCTTGTCACTCCATTGATTTTCACAGTGTCACTTAACAACAAGAAATTCTCAATGTGCATATATGGATCTTCTGCACTTGTTCCAGCAAACTGTTCCTTTTGCACCAACTGTACCAGTGCAGGCTTCAATTCAAAATTGTTGGGCTCCACAGTAGGTCTAACCACACTTCCAATGGGTGGAATGACAGCAGGAGTCATGTAATCTCCCAATGTCCTTTGTGGTGGTTGCACATGATTTTCTGTCGTATTTTCTCCCTGTACTGTAGTACTTGGTTCACCACTTTCCAATACTTGCTGCCTTCTTCTAGCTGCCCTTCTATTCCTTCTAATTGTCCTTTCTAATTCTGGATCAAACAACAAAGAGTTTTGATCAATATTACCTTGCATACACCAGAATTACCATAGAACAAAAATTCATACAACAAAAATTAAAATGCTGAAAAGCAAAAGATTCAATCTCAACAACTAATTGTATTTGTCAATGTCGAACATCAATTCCCCGGCAACGGCGCCAAAAACTTGTTGTCAGATTAGCAAGTGCACTAGTCATACAAGTAATAAAAATGATAAGTAAAGATCGTTCCCACGAGGAATTGTGTCAAGCACAGACTATCCAAATGTTATTGAGTTGAATCAACCAAAAAGTTCTGAATTGCATGGATTTCTTGTCACTAGAAATTTAGATTGCATAAAATTAAAGAATTTCAAAACACACAAAATATGAATATGAATTAACAAGTAGTCATATGTCAATTTCCCTCAAGCATGAACTTATGAATGAACCAATTTCCATCATGAATTATCTATTATGTGATGTTAATCAACCTTTTACTTATCTTCAAGATGTAATATCTTACTACCCTGATAGACACATTAATCAGAAACCCCAATGTCTTGGTGACTCCTTTCATAATACATGCATTAATCACTAAGGTCTTAAGATTACATTAATATCATAGCATCAATGTCTTGAGGGTGATAGGCGGTACTCAATCTCAACTGTGTACCAAAAGCCTCCTGCAGCGCCTCCCAAAACCGAGATGTGAACTTCGGGTCCCTATCACTGATGATACTCTCAGGCACCCCGTGAAGCCTCATAATCTCACGAACATAAAGCTTGACCAACTGCTCTGTGGAAAAACTCACCTTCACTGGAAGAAAATGGGGAGACTTCGTCAACCTGTCCACAATAACCCAGATAGAGTCACAACCCGCCTGAGTCTTAGGCAAACCCACCACGAAATCCATGGAAATACCTTCCCATTTCCACTGTGGTACTTCAATAGGTTGAAGTTTACCAGACGGCCTCTGGTGTTCAATCTTCACCTTCTGACAAACCAAACACTTAGACACGAAAACCGCAACATCTTTCTTCATGCCCGGCCACCAGAAGTTCTTCTTCAGGTCTTGATACATCTTTGTAGCACCAGGGTGGATAGAAAACTGGCCCTTATGGGCCTCAGCCATGACCTCTTCGGTCAACGGACCTCGAGGAACCACGATTCTCTGCTGAAACAAAAGTAATCCATCCTCATTCCCAGACACACCGTCTTGGTTCTTCACATAGTCCAAACACTCTCTCTGAACTTGTGCCTCTTTGATCTTTTCTAACAACTCATTCACAACATCGGCTGCTTCCATCTCGAGAAATGTACTCCCACCAGAAGAGGTAACTGCCAGGTTCCGGAACTTCTCAACCACGTCAAAATTACAAAGCAAAGAATTATAGGGGTTCCCGGATTTCCAGCTCAAAGCATATGCTACCACATTGGCCTTGCCATGATGGTACCTCAACTCGAAGTCGTAATCCTTAATGAACTCCATCCATCTCCTCTGCCTCATGTTCAACTCCTTCTGATCGAACAGGTACTTCAAACTCTTGTGGTCACTGAACACCACAAACCTCAAGCCAAAAAGGTAGTGCCTCCAAATCTTGAAAGCAAACACAATAGCAGCCAACTCCAAATCATGAGTAGGATAATTCTCCTCATGAGGCTTCAACTGCCTCGAAGCATAGGCAATCACTTTGCCCAACTGCATCAACACACAACCCAGCCCCTTCCCGGAGGCATCGATGTAAAGTTCAATCTCAAGCGCAGGATCAGGAAGGACCAACACAGGAGCAGTAGTCAGTCTCTCCTTCAACTCCTGGAAACATTCCTCACACTCGTGAGTCCACACAAATGGAGTCTCCTTCCGAGTGAGGCGAGTCAAAGGGAGAACCATCGTGGAGAAATCTTTGATGAACCTCCGATAGTAACCTGCCAAACCCAGAAAGCTCCTCACTTTCGTAACAGTCTTGGGCCTCTCCCAATCCAGGACGGCCTCGATCTTGTAAGGATCCACTGCAACTCCATCTGCTGAAATCATGTGCCCAAGGAACTTCACAGACTTGAGCCAAAACTCACACTTTGAAGGCTTCGCATACAGCTTCTTCTCCTTCACCACTTGCAGAACAATTCTCAGATGCTCCGCATGCTCTTCCTCCGTCTTGGAGTAAATCAAAATATCGTCAATGAAGACGATCACAAACTGGTCCAGGTACGGCTGGAAAATCCGATTCATGTAGTCCATGAACACAGCAGGTGCATTGGTGAGTCCAAACGGAATCACTAAATACTCAAAGTGACCGTATCTCGAGCGAAATGCGGTCTTAGGGACATCCTCCGGCTTCACCCGAATTTGATGGTATCCGGACCGGAGATTAATCGCTAAAGAGATAGGCCCCACACCAGGCGGTGAAAACTCAGGAATCTCCTCGGGAAATACCTCGAGGAATTCCCTCACCACAGGAATGCCAGTGAGATCCCCCTGTGTCCCACTCACCAAACCTCCCAACATCACATAGCCAAAAGCCCCTGCTCTCAACGCCTTTCTAGCTTGCAGGACTGAAATAAACGGCGAGGAACTGGCTGCGGATCCACTCGGAGACATCATCATTTTCTTGGCACAACAGTCAATCAACACACAATTTCTAGACAACCAGTCCATGCCCAGAATAATCTCCAAGTTGGCCATCGGCAATCCTATCAAAACTACCGAGAAGTCACGGCCATCCCACTGAAACGCTACATCGCGATGAACAGTGGTAGAAACACAAATTTCTCCTGTGGCGGTGGTCACCCGCAGCGGTGGAGAAAGCACAGACATAGGCAATTCAAGCCCCACAGCAATCGGGGTAGCAACAAAAGAATGCGTAGCCCCAGAGTCAAACAAGACATCAACAAATGCACCACTAATGGTAACAGTACCTCTAACAAGGTTCGGAGCCCGATCTGACTGCTGACGATCCAATGTATAAACACGCCCCGTGGCTGGTGGCACTGCAGGTGCCGAAGTAGGTGGAAGGGGAACCATCTGCAATGGAACCGCCTGAACAGCAGCAGCTCTCCCTGTCGTCGACGGATAGTCTCTAGAGAAGTGGCCCTCCTTGCCACACTGAAAGCAAATCAGCTGACCGGTAGAACACGGCCCAAAATGAGTCTTCCCACATCCCGAACACTTGGGAGCAGGAGGTCTCGCTGCGCTCCCCTGAGCAGAAGTCCTCTTGAACTGATTCGGCGATTGCCGAGCTGCCATCTGTTTACCCTTTCCCTTGTTCCCAAACTTCCTGTCTCGCCAAGAAGTGGAACTACCAGCTACCTTCGTCGTCGTCGTCGTCGTCTCATCCGTCTTGGCCTTACTTGTGCTGTAGAAGTCCTCAATATCACGACACTGCTGAACCAGTTCCCAAAATCTCTGGAAGCAGACCTAGCTAAGTAACCAGCAATATCCTCACTAAGTCCCCTGCGGAACTTAGCAGCCAAGAATGTAGGAGTAGGCCTCGCCATCCTGAAGTGTGAAAACTTCACCAGTTCATTAAACTTGGCTAGGTACTCGTCAACCGACAACGAGCCGTTAACCAATCGGTCAAACTCCCCTTGCTTCCTCTCTTGTGCATCATACGGGAAATACTGACCCAGAAAACACTCCTCAAAGAACGGCCACGTCACCACACGGCCCTGCATCTCGTAGATGAGAGAAATGTTGGTCCACCACTCATGGGCCTCGCCCTCCAACATGTAAGTGGCAAACATCAAATTCTGCGGATCGGTACACTGCATGATCCGGAATATCTTGTCCAACGCCTGTAACCATCTGGCAGCAGCAATAGGATCATAAGATCCGTCAAAAGAAGGTGGCTTGTGCATGCGGAAAGCATTCAGCCTATGGTCGATAACATCTTTATCTTCAGCAAAATCCACAAAGGGCTCCAACACCCCAGTCGCATGACCAGTGCCCTCAACATGACTCTGGCCCTCTTCCTGCTCACTAGGCGATGGTGGAGGCGGTGGTGGCGGCGGTGGAGGTGGGAACTGACCGGCAGCGGGACCGGCTCTCATCTCCTCCAACATGACCCTCATCATGGTCATGTTCGCCAAACGGTTCGCCTCAAGCGCATCCTCAGTGAAAGTAAACTGGCCTTTGAAGGCCGATGCATGTAAGGTGTAAAACAAAATTTTTACTGCGGAACATACATGCACACATAGGTTCATGCTTTAAGACAGCATGATGTTACCTTGTTTTTGGCCTGGTCAGTCAGGGAGATCAGATGTCAGGCTTGAAGGGTTCAAACCCTCTAATGGTGATCCACACCACTGTTCGTCAATGATGCAAGAACCCTTTCTTGAAAGCCACCAGATGAACACCACAGTGAGGCTTGCTATGCGCACAAGTGGTGAAGGTGGAGGCTAGGTATTCTGTTTGGAAAGGTGTAGTGAACTACCCTACAGAATGGTGCATAGATGGAGGAGAGTTGGCTAGATTTTCTCAAAACCCTAAGGTGTGGAACAAGTGTTATGCGCACACTTGGAGAGGAGGAGGGATTTAAATCATTCAAAATGAAAACAAAATTTCAAACCCTTTTGAAATTTGCGCATGGATTAGGGAGGATAAGGTGGAGCTGTTGCAAAACCAATTTTGCCAACAACCTCCAATCTTATCCAAATGAAATTAAGTTCAAAATAATTTAAACTTAAATTCATAAACCATCATATAGTATATACTTTTCATGCGCATAATTCAGCCCTAGAAGGGATCCAAATATATTGAGTAGTTGCATTCAAAATTTGAATCAACTTACCCACTGATTCCCTCAACCACCAAATCTGAATGGAGCTTTGTTTTAAGTGATAAGATGTCATCCTTATCACTTAAACTTGCGCACCAAACAGCCAAGGAAGTGCTCCAAAGATGCTTCTTGATCCAAGGAATATGCTTCAATAAGATCCTGTCTTATCCTTTTGTTATGAAACAACTTTTCAAAACCAATTCAAATTCGAATTCAAACACTTGAATTCAAACGTTCAAACATTCAAATTCAAAATTCAAAATTCAAAATTTCAAAATTCAAATTCAAAATTCGAATTTCAAAATTCAAATCCAAATTCAAATTTCAAAATTCAAATTTCAAATTCAAAATTCGAATTTCAAAATTCAAATTCTAAATTCAAATTTCAAAATTCAAATTTCAAATTCAAAATTCGAAATTCAAATATTTGATTATTAATTTAACTAATTAAATTAATTAGTAATGGCTTGGACTATCCAAGCCCATTACTAAGCTCCATGCACCACCCACCCATTTAGGTGGGCTTCCAAACAGCTTCTTGGGCTAACAACCATTATTAGGCCCAATACCTTTAAAGCTAGTCCATCATGACTACAAGGTGTTAGTGTGTGACCCATTAGTTCCAACTTAGCTTCTGACATAACTGGGCTTGGGCCCAATAAGCTCACAACCCAATTAATGACAACACAGAGCACTAGCAATGCTTTGTTGCCCCAGAACTAGTCAGATTAATGACTTGATCAACCTATTGCACATATTTGGTTACCGTATGTATTTCCCTTCGTCTCGGTTATCTTCCCATTAACCTAGGGTAAGGAAATGTATCAACCCTTGTGGTTTAGGGTAAGCTTTATTCGAAATAGGGAATCTTCAATTTACTGACTCTAAAGGCAGATCATCTCATTATCTCTTTTACTATGCATAGATTCCCGAGTCCCTGTAAATGTCATCCCGATTTCTTCGGTTTACAGATAACCTAATCTCTCACAGAGATTTGACGAATTCCTTCAGCTTATTACCCTAGCCCTGTGCCCTTTAAGGACACGCCCAACAGTATACCTATGAGTCTCCATGTTTCAGGCAGACGAGGCATACAATCAAAACATGCCTTCAAGAACACAGTCTAGGTAATAACTTCTGGTCTAAGGAAAGACATACCCAAACATAAAGAGATTACTCTAATGACACTATCTGTGAGATTTCCTCATAGAGTCTCTTTTTGGGTCTGTTCAGTGCGAGCTATACTCTTATAGGTCCACCCACGACTTTAGCTAAGATATCTCCATATCTGCAGCTCATGAGGTCTTTACCTTGTATATATACAAGTAGATAAGTCGTACTAGTCTTCACTCGAGATCACTGTTCCCCAAACTCAGTGTCTCTAGACTAGGAACATATAATTAGGAATAGACATGCAATATCCTTGACTCCTTATGATCGTGATCTCATCACAGATACTCAAGAGATACCTGTTCTATTCCAAGGGGTTTATCCAGTTCGTTCATATAATATTAACAGTAATATCGAGACACAATATGAAACTGAATAAATAGTGCTTTCATTTATTTGCGACAAACAAAGTTCTACATCTAGTGTCCTTTATTTAATCAAAAGATTGTCTCTAGGACACCCATATGCTAACAAGCTCCCACTTGGCCTAGAGCCAATCAGACCTAAGTCGTATGCCCATAGCCTCATAATGACTATCATATTTTCTCTGAGAAACAGCCTTTGTCAGAGAATCGGCTAGGTTATCATCTGTGGGAACATAATCCAGTTTTACATCATTCCTATCAATGATTTCTCTAATCAAATGATATCTGCGGAGCACGTGTTTAGATCTTTGATGAGACCTAGGTTCCTTTTACTGCGCAATGGCTCCTGTGTTGTCGCAAAGCAACTGTATGGGCTCATCCACGCTTGGAACCACCCTTAGTTCATTTATGAACTTCTTGATCCACACTGCCTCCTTAGCTGCTTCTGAAGCAGCTATGCATTCAGCCTCTGTCGTTGATTATACTGTTGTCTCCTGCTTGGAACTTTTCCAAGATACTGCCCCACCATTTAAGGTGAATACGAATCCTGACTGTGACTTGCAGTCATCTTTGTCACTCTGAAAGCTGGCATCAGTGAACCCTTTCACTGTTAACTCATTAACCCCACCATAGACCAGAAACGCATCCTTAGTTCTTCTTAAGTATTTAAGGATGGTTTTGACTGTCGTCCAGTGACCCTCTCCAGGGTCTGACTGGTATCTGCTCGTAATGCTCAAAGCATATGAGAATTTGGTCTCATACATATCATGGCATAAATGACGGATCCAATAGCCGATGCGTATGGAATCCCACTCATGCGATCCTTCTCAGGCTGTGAGTTAGGACACATAGCCCTTGATAGGTGTACCCCATAACTGACAGGAAGAAAACCCCTTTTCGACCCTTCCATGCTAAACCTCTTTAGCATCTTGTCAACGTACATGGATTGAGATAAACCCAGCAGCCTCTTGGATCTATCTCTATAGATCTTTATACCAAGTATAAAGGTTGCCTCTCCCAAATCCTTCATGGTAAAGTTTTCTGAAAGCCACTCTTTCGTTATTTTTAATGTGGGGATGTCATTTCCTATTAGCAATATGTCATTTTTAAAGTTTTCTTGATAAAACCGTTACTCTTAACGACTTCATCAAAACGTATATTCCAACTCTTTGATGCTTGCTTTAGCCCATATATTGACCTTTGTAGTTTGCATACCATATGCTCCTGATCTTTGATTTCAAAGCCTGCAGGTTGTGTCATGTACACTTCCTCCTTCAAGAACCCATTCAAGAAGGCGGTCTTGACATCCATTTGCCAAATTTCATAGTCGTGGTATGCTGCTATTGCAAGCATGATCTTAATAGATTTGATTATGGCAACTGGTGAGAAAGTTTCATCATAGTCAACTCCTTGTCTTTGACGATACCCTTTCGCCACCAACCTAGCTTTGTAGGTCTGAACGTTGCCATTTGCATCAGTCTTTCTTTTAAAGACCCATTTATTACCGATAGGAACTATTCCTTGCGGTTTAGGAACCAAGATCCATACCTTGTTCTGATACATCGAATCCATTTCATTTAGGATACCCCACAAATAGACATTTAGTACTCTTAGCAAGGATTCGATGTATCAAAACAAGGTATGGACCTTGGTTCCTAAACCGCAAGGAATAGTTCCTATCGGTAAGAAATGGGTCTTTAAAAGAAAGACTGATGCATATGGCAACGTTCAGACCTACAAAGCTAGGTTGGTGGCAAAAGGGTATCGTCAAAGACAAGGAGTTGACTATGATGAAACTTTCTCACCAGTTGCCATGATCAAATCTATTAGGATCATGCTTGCAATAGCAGCATACCACGACTATGAAATTTGGGAAATGGATGTCAAGACCACCTTCTTGAATGGGTTCTTGAAGGAGGAAATGTACATGACACAACCTGGAGGCTTTGAAATCAAAGATCAGGAGCATATGGTATGCAAACTACAAAGGTCGATATGTGGGCTAAAGCAAGCATCAAGGAGTTGGAATATAATTTTTGAAGAAGTTGTTAAGAGTAATGGTTTTATCAAGAACGAGGATACAACGTGTGTTTACAGGAACGTTAGTGGGAGTAATGTCGTCTTCCTGGTACTTTATGTAGATGACATATTGCTTATATGAAATGGCATCCCCACATTAAAAATAACGAAAGAGTGGCTTTCAGAAAACTTCACCATGAAGGATTTGGGAGAAGCGGCCTTTATACTTGGTATAAAAATCTGTAGAGATAAATCCAAGAGGCTGCTGGGTTTATCTCAATCCACGTATGTTGACAAGATGCTAAAGAGGTTTAGCATGGAAGGGTCGAAAAGGGGTTTTCTTCCTGTCAGTCATAGGGTACACCTATCAAGGGCTATGTGTCCTAAGTCACAGCCTCAGAAGGATCGCATGAGTGGGATTCCATACGCATCGGCTATTGGATCCATCATTTATGCCATGATATGTACGAGACCAAATTCTCATATGCTTTGAGCATTACGAGCAGATACCAGTCTGACCCTAGAGAGGGTAGCTGGACAGCAGTCAAAACAATCCTTAAATACTTAAGAAGAACTAAGGATGCGTTTCTGGTCTATGGTGGGGTTAATGAGTTAACAGTGAAAGGGTTCACTGATGCCAGCTTTCATAGTGACAAAGATGACTGCAAGTCACAGTCAGGATTCGTATTCACCTTAAATGGTGGGGCAGTGTCTTGGAAGAGTTCCAAGCAGGAGACAACAACAGATTCAATGACAGAAGTTGAATACATAGCTGCTTCAAAAGCGGCTAAGGAGGCCGTGTGGATCAAGAAATTCATAACTGAACTAAGGGTGGTTCCAAGCGTGCATGAGCCCATACAGTTGCTTTGCGACAACACAGGAGCCATGGCGCAGTCAAAGGAACATAGGTCTCATCAAAGATCTAAACACATTTTCCGCAGATATCATCTGATTAGAGAAATCATTGATATGAATGATGTAAAAATGGATT
This sequence comes from Gastrolobium villosum, assembly GCA_032173675.1. Lineage (NCBI taxonomy): Eukaryota > Viridiplantae > Streptophyta > Magnoliopsida > Fabales > Fabaceae > Gastrolobium > Gastrolobium villosum. The sequence continues at coordinate 65,177 of JAVKPL010014616.1, forward strand.
ATGTTCCCACAGATGATAACCTGGCCAATTCTCTGACAAAGGCTGTTTCTCAGAGAAAACATGATAGTCATTATGAGGCTTTGGGCATACGACTTAGGTCTGATTGGCTCTAGGCCAAGTGGAAGCTTGTTAGTATATGGGTGTCCTAGAGACATTCTTTTGATTAAATAAAGAACACTAGATGTAGAACTATTTGTTGTAAATGAATAAAAGCAATCTTTATCCAATTTCATATTATGTCTCGATATTATTGTTAATATTATATGAACGAACTGGATAAACCCCTTGGAATAGAATAGGTATCTCTTGATTAACTGTGACGAGATCACGATCATGAGGATTCAAGGATATCGCATGTCTATTCCTAATTATATGTTCCTAGTCTAGAGACACTGAGATAGGGGATCAGTGATCTCGGGTAAGACTAGTACGACTTATCTACTTGTATATGGATACAAGGTAAAGACCTCATGAGCTACAGATATGGAGATGTCTTAGCTAAAGTCGTGGGTGGACCTATAAGAGTATAGCTCGCACTAAACAGACCCAAAAAGAGACTCTATGAGGAAATCTCACAGATAGTGTCATTAGAGTAATCTCTTTATATTTGGGTATGTCTTTCCTTAGACCAGAAGTTATTACCTAAACTGTGTTCTAGAAGGCATGTTTTGATTGTATGCCTTGTTTTCCTGAAACATGGAGACTTATAGGTATACTATTGGGCGAGTCCTGAAAGAGCACAGGGCTAGGGTAATAAGCTGAAGGAATTCGTCAAATCTCTGTGAGAGATTAGGTTATCTGTAAACCGGAGAAATTGGGATGACATTTATAGGGACTCAGGAATCTATGCATAGTAAAAGAGATCATGCGATGCTCTGTGTTGTGATTAATTGGGTTGTGGGCTTGTTGGGACCAAGCCCAGTTATGTCAGAGGTTAAGTTGGACCTAATGGGTCACGCACTAACACCTTGTAGTCATGATGAACTAGCTTTAAAGGTATTGGGCCTAATAATGGTTGTTAGCCCAAGAAGCTGTTTGGAAGCCCACCTAAAAGGTGGAGGGCGCATGGAGCAATGTAATGAGCTTGGATAGTCCAAGACATTACTAATTAATTTAATTAGTTAAATTAATTATCAAATATTTAAATTTTGAATTTTGAATTTGAAATTTGAATTTTGAAATTTGAATTTGGAATTTGAAATTTGAAATTTGAATTTTGAATTTTGAAATTGGATTTTGAAATTTAGATTTTGAATTTGAAATTTGAATTTTGAATTTTGAATTTTGAATTTGAATGTTTGAACATTTGAACTCAAGTGTTTGAATTTGAATTTGAATTGGCTATGAAAAGTTGTTTCATAACAAAAGGATAAGATGAGATCTTGTTGGTACAAATCCCTTGTATCAAGAGGAGATCTTTGGAGATCACCAAGGGCTGATTGGGGCGCTAGTTTTGAGTGGATATGAGTGTCATCTAGTCAACCAAACAAGCTCCAATCAGATTTGGTAGTTGAGAGAATAAGTGAGTGAGTTGGTTCAAGTTTGAATGCAACTACTCAACATATTTGGACCCCTTTTTGGGCTGAATAGGGCGCTACAAGTGGCTGGCCATATGATGTCTTTAAGTCAGAATTTTGACTAGGTTTGAACTTAGTCTCATGAGGATAAGATATGAGGTTGTTGGCTAGATTTGATTTGCAACAACTCCACTTATTTCTCCTTGAAGTTGCGCCACTTTTCAATTAGTTTTGGGTGAAAAATCTGATTGGAATATTGCTTTCTCTCATCCCTCTTGTGCGCTAACTTGGGTGTAGTTCTCTTCCTTAGGGTTTTTCACAAAACCTAGCCTAATCTCCTTCATCTCATGCGCCATTCTCTAGTGTAGTTTCACTTCACTTTCCAAACACTAAACCTAACCTCCACCTTCACCAATTGAGCGTACAACAAGCCTCACTGTGGTGATCATCTGGTGGCTTGCAAGAAGATGTTCTTGCATCATTGACGAACGGTGGTGTGGATCAACATTAGAGGGTTTGAACCCTTCAGACCTGACACTTGATCTCCCTGAAGATCAGGCCAAAAACAAGGTAACATCATGTTGTCCTAAAGCATGGATCTCTATATGCATGTATGTTTCCGCGTGAGAAATTTTGTTTTTCCCTCTTACATGCATCAGCCTTTAAGGCCAGTTTTACTTTCAATAGGTCCACCCACGACTTTAGCTAAGACATCTCTATATCTGTAGCTCATGAGGTCTTTACCTTGTATCCATATACAAGTAGATAAGTTGTGCTAGTCTTACCCGAGATCACTGATCCCCAATCTCAGTGTCTCTAGACTAGGAACATATAATTAGGAATAGACATGCGATATCCTTGAATCCTCATGATCGTGATCTCATCACTGATACTCAAGAGATATATGTTCTATTCCAAGGGGTTTATCCAGTTCGTTCATATAATATTAACAATAATATCGAGACACAATATGAAACTGGATAAAGATTGTTTTTATTCATTTGCGACAAATAGTTCTACATCCAGTGTCCTTTATTTAATCAAAAGATTGTCTCTAGGACACCCATATACTAACACTATGTGTCCGAAGTCATAGCCTGAGAAGGATCGCATGAGTGGAATTCCATACGCTTCGGCTATTGGATCCATCATGTATGCCATGATATGTACGAGACCATATGTCTCATATGCTTTAAGCATTACGAGCAGATACCAGTCTGACCCTGGAGATGGTCACTGGACGGCAGTCAAAACCATCCTTAAATACTTAAGAAGAACTAAGGATGCGTTTCTGGTCTATGGTGGGGTTAATGAGTTAACAGTGAAAGGGTTCACTGATGCCAGCTTTCAAAGTGACAAGGATGACTGCAAGTCACAGTCAGGATTCGTATTCACCTTAAACAGTGGGGCAGTGTCTTGGAAGAGTTCCAAGCAGGAGACAACAGCAGATTCAACGACAAAAGCTGAATACATAGCTGCTTCAGAAGCAGTTAAGAAGGCCGTCTGGATCAATAAGTTCATAACTGAACTAAGGGTGGTTCCAAGCGTGGATGAGCCCATACAGTTGCTTTGCGACAACGCAGGAGCCATTGCGCAGGCAAAGGAACCTAGGTCTCATCAAAGATCTAAACACGTGCTCCGCAGATATCACCTAATTAGAGAAATCATTGATAGGAATGATGTAAAGATGGATTATGTTCCCACAGACTATAACCTGGCTGATTCTCTGACAAAGGCTGTTTCTCAGAGAAAACATGATAGTTATTATGAGGCTTTAGGTATACGACTTAGGTCTGATTGGCTCTAAGCCAAGTGGGAGCTTGTTAGTATATGGGTGTCCTAGAGACAATCTTTTGATTAAATAAAGGACACTAGATGTAGAACTTTTTGTCGCAAATGAATAAAAGCAATCTTTAGCCAGTTTCATATTATGTCTCGATATTATTGTTAATATTATATGAACAAACTGGATAAACCCCTTGGAATAGAACAAATATCTCTTGAGTATCTGTGATGAGATCACGATTATGAGGATTCAAGGATATCGCACGTTTATTCCTAATTTTATGTTCCTAGTCTAGAGACACTGAGATTAGGGATCAGTGATCTCGGGTAAGACTAGCACGACTTATCTATTTGTATATGGATACAAGGTAAAGACCTCATGTGCTACAGATATGGAGATGTCTTAGATAAAGTCGTGGGTGGATCTATAAGAGTATAGCTCGCACTGAACAGACCCAAAAAGAGACTCTATGAGGAAATTTCACAGATAGTATCATTAGAGTAGTCTCTTTATATTTGGGTATGTCTTTCCTTAAACCAGAGGTTATTACCTAGTGTATGTTCTAGAAGGCATGATTTGATTGTAAGCCTCGTCTGCCTGAAACATGGAGACTCATAGGTATGCTGTTGGGCGTGTCCTGAAAGAGCACATGGCTAGGGTGATAAGCTGAAGGAATTCGTCAAATCTCTGTGAGAGATTAGGTTATCTGTAAATCGGAGAAATCGGGATGACATTTACATGGTCTCGGGAATCTATGCATGGTAAAAGAGATCATGAGATGATCTGCCTTTAGAGTCAGTAAATTGAAGATATTTCAAATAAAGCTTACCCTAAACCGCAGGGGTTGATACATTTCCTTACCCTAGGTTAATGGGAAGATAACCGAGACGAAGGAAAATACATACGGTAACCAAATATGTGTAATAGGATGATCAAGTCATTAATCTGAAATTGAAATTTGAAATTGAAATTTGAAATTTGAATTTTGAAATTGGATTTTGAATTTTGAATTTGAAATTAGAAATTTGAATTTGAATTTTGAATTTAAATGTTTGAACATTTGAATTCGAATTTGAATTGGCTATGAAAAGTTGTTTCATAACAAAAGGATAAGATGAGATCTTGTTGGAACAAATCCCCTGCATCAAGAGAAGATATTTGATCTTATCCAATAAGGAAATGGTGCGCCACTTTAGTTGCAAATGAATGTCATCTTGTCAACTAAATGTGCTCCAATTCTGATTTGGTTGGTTGAGAGAATCAGTGAGTTAGTTGGTTCAAATTTGAATGCAACTACTCAACGTATCTGGACTCAATCTGGGACAGAGTGGGGTGCATAAGTGAGCGGTCATATGATGACCATTAGGTCAGAATCATGAAATGATAAGGACCTAATCTCATGAGGATTCAAAGTGAGGATTGTTGGCAATTTTGAATTGCAACAAATCCTCCCACTTATGCGCACAACTTGAGGGATTTTCAAGTGAGGAAAATCTTCTCATTCTCTCCCTACTAAACAACCATCTTATGCGCACAAAGGGTTAACATTTTCCTCCTTAGGGTTTTCACTAAACCTAGCCTATTCTTCTCATTCTATACGCCACACTCTAGTGAAGTTTTCATGTTAAAGACTTCACTTTTCTAAACACTAAACCTAGCCTCCATCTTCACCTATTGAGCTTGTAGCAAGCCTCATTGTGGTGGTCATCTGGTGGCTTTCAAGAAGGCGGTCTTGCATCATTGATGAAGGGTGGTGTGGATCAACGTTAGAGGGTTTGAACCCTTCAAACCTGACAAGTGATCTCCCTGACGATCATATCGTAAACAAGGTAACATCATGCTGTCTTAAAGCATGAATAACTATTTGCATGTGTGTTTCCGCGAGAAAAAAATTTGTTTTTCCCTCTCACATGCATCAGGCTTCAAGGCCAGTTTACTTTCACTTGGGAGGCTCGGGAATTTCCAAGGCCTTGGGCCGAGTATCTAACGATAATTTTTGTAGCAATTTGGTTGCTTCTGTGTAAACATGAAAGTGAAGGAAGACAAAACTCTCGCGTAATCAAAGTTTACAGCAAGTATAAAACCAATAACTCACAACTTACAAACACACAAGAAAAAGAAAAAAAGAAAAACCCCAATACCCAAAACATGAATCATCAAATTACAATATCATCTATAAAAGACATCAAATATATATAAAACGTGTTCTGCTCATTGAAATAAAAAATAATAATGAAATAAGTCATTAAAATAAATAATAATGAAATAAGTCATTAAAAAAACTTTTCATCTTCTAATAAGACACAAACTTTTGCAGCTTCCAATAAAGATATAGTGGAATAAATTGTTACAACATCCAACTTTCGCGGCTTCCAATAAAGATATAGTGGAAATTTTAAATTTTAAGTTTTAAGATTAAAAAATTCGCGGATTTCAATTGATTTTTTAAAATTTTAAGTTTAAAGAAAATTTTAAAAAGTTACTGTAACATAAACATTTCAAATTCCGTTAAGTGTGAACACAAAGCTGAAATTGAAGGAGAGCGCGACATGTCATCAAATTTTCCAACAAATGGTTTTCCTTTATATTATATATATATATATATATATATATATATTTATATATATATATATATGGGTTATGTTTATATCATTTTACAAGAGATAAACAACTTTTCTACGCACAAAAAGGTGTTGGGTCCCATCACTTTTTTTTTTCTCTCCTCTTATTTGTGGGTCCCACCTATAATTTTAAGTCTACAACATAAGTAAAACATTTATATATATATATATATATATATATATATATATAAGATGTGAAATAATTTTCTCATTTTACATGAGAAAATTATCTCATGCTACACTCACAATACATAAGTGGATCCTATCTTGACTTTTTTTATCTTCTCACCTTTTTGTGGACCCCACTCATATATTGTGAGTGTAACATGAGATAATTTTCTAATGTAAAATGAGAAAATTAACTCTCATCTAACATATAGATTACCATCCATGATGTAGTCTAACGAGTGAGTGCTCTTGTAATCCAAAAAAAAAAATATACGAGTTGGAAAAATAAAAAATAAAATAAAATTACCATCCACGAAAATGATTGTACCGGTTGATTTTTTTTAGATCTGATGACATGCAACAACGACCACCACACACAAACTTCACAGATATCGTGAAGTTGTTCCATATTAACGATCAAACAGGATGAACAAATATAAACGTGGACCAATAACAATTCACAAGCTAGCATCATTACCCAATGGCAATCCACTTTTGGATTCGCCTATATCCACACCACACACTATAATCTTGTATATCCCCAATTCAACTTTCATTCTCTTAACACATAACCATCCATTCTTGTTCTCCAAAAAAAGAAAAAACCATCCATTCTCATAGTTCTTCAGAACACAGACATTCAAACTCTGAGAATGGCTTCCAACACATTGATGAGTTCTGCTCTCTCAGCCTTCCCATCTCTTCTTTCTTCCTCAAAATCAAGATTTGCCTCTGCGGTTCCACTTTCCTGCTTTGGTTCCAATTCCGCTGGTCGCTTCACCATGACTGCTGAGTGGATGCCAGGCGAGCCTAGACCCCCTTATCTTGATGGTTCAGCTCCTGGGTATGCATCAATTTCCCATTTTGTTTAGTACAACAAATAAAAAAAAATTCTCTCAAGTGTTGTGCACATACATGTTGATGATTTGAATTCTTTGTGGGTTTTTGTTTTGATGATGATTTGTGCATACATGTTGTGCTTTTGCGTTTCAGTGACTTTGGATTCGACCCTCTTCGTCTTGGTGAAGTACCAGAGAATCTTGAGAGATTCAAAGAGTCAGAACTCATTCACTGCAGATGGGCCATGCTTGCTGTTGTAAGTGTCACTTTGTATGATATTAGAAGAAATTTGCATTTAGTCCTTTGAAAATTGTTTAGCCTCCATGAGCCCCCACATTTACATGGTTCATCCTCTTTGTTCGGTGACATTCACAATCTATTTCTACATGGCTGAGTCACTAGATGATGAGTAGCTTTTAGTATTCTCAGTTTGAAATCCTTTGCAAATTTGTTTTACTTATGAAACAATCTCAATTTGATAAAATAAAAAAATAAAATTTTTTTTTTGAATGTTTTCACTTGGTTCATGTTACCACTTGAACCAATTATTATGGATGAATTTTTTGCATTTCAGATATTCTCTTTTCTTGACCCTAATAAAAGGGGTAAAATTCTTAATTTTGCAGCCTGGGATGTTGGTACCAGAGGCATTGGGCTTAGGCAATTGGGTACAAGCTCAAGAGTGGGCAGCAGTTCCAGGGGGCCAAGCAACCTACCTAGGCAACCCAGTTCCATGGGGCACCCTCCCCACCATTCTGGTAATTGAATTCCTTGCTATTGCCTTCGTGGAGCATCAAAGGAGCATGGAGAAAGACCCAGAGAAGAAGAAATATCCTGGTGGTGCTTTTGATCCTTTGGGATACTCTAAGGACCCTAAAAAGTTCCACGAATACAAAGTCAAAGAAATTAAGAATGGTAACCACTTCTGAGCTATAAGATATGTGGTAATGAGTAATGATGTTTGTTGCATTGTTATTAAAATCATACCAGACCAGTCGGTTCAACCAGAAACCGGTCATGATATGCGGTTCAACCGGTATTAAGTGGTACTGGTTTTGTCATTTGAACGGTTTTTTAAAATTTATGTCAAACATTGTACATTTTGTAACATGTTGAGATATATAGTTTCACATTGGTTGTATGAGCAACTAATGTGAAGTTTATAAGGCCTTAGGCACTCCCACCTTTTGAGCTAGCTTTTGGGGTGGTGTATCCCAAAGTTCTTAACATGGTATTAGAGCCTCGTATGGAATCTCTTTGTTAGCACAAGTAGTCTGGGCCTGTTACATTGTCCACTCTTCAAGCCCAATGGGCTCTTGTGTGAGGGAGTATGTTGAGATATATAATTCCACATTGGTTGTATTGAGCAACTAATGTGAAGTTTATAAGATCTATTTTTTACCCAACACTTACCAGAAAATGCATCTACTAATATATTTATTACATAATATGATATAAGTTTAGAACTAGTGATTCAATATGTCGGCCGATTTGATTACCGGTTCGAGTTTAATAACATAGAAAACTGACTTAGATTTGTTATTTGTTCAATGTTTAGGACGCCTTGCTCTGTTGGCTTTTGTGGGGTTCTGTGTTCAACAATCAGCTTATCCCGGCACTGGACCCTTGGAGAATTTGGCTACTCACTTGGCTGATCCATGGCACAACAACATTGGAAATATCGTTATTCCCTAATAGCTTTTGCCTTGAAAAGTACAATCTTCTTGTATAATGAATCAGATCTCGTTATGTTGGTTTCTCTTTGCTGTTGAATTAACATGTTTCAAAACTCATAGTTTGGCAACTCGTGGGTATGTAAGAAAAGCCTAAAGCGAACTCAAGTCAAGTTGGTCATTTGCACTACATTCTGCAACATCAATGTTGATCCATGGCACAACAACATTGGAAATATCGTTATTCCCTAATCGCTTTTGCCTTGAAAAGTACAATCTTCTTGTATAATGAATCAGATCTCGTTATGTTGGTTTCTCTTTGTTGTTGAATTAACATTGTTAAATAATGAGAGAGAAGAGAGGATCATTTGAAATAAAATTGTGTGCATTAAACTGATGAAGGATGTACAATATACATAAATATACTAATAGGCTAAGCCCAAACTTAATACAATCAGAGCTAATACAAAAATCCCAATGAAATAAGGAAATTTTAATTACATAATGAAATAAGGAAACCCTAATTACAATATATTTCTATCACTCCCCCTCAAGCTGGAGCGTATAGTTTATATGCACCAAGCTTGTTACATATAAACTCTATTCGAGGACCTTTCAAATATATTGTAAACACATTTGCTAATTGTTCATTAGAGGGTACAAAACTAGTTTTAATTTCACCAGCAAGAGTCTTTTCTCGAACAGAGTTACAATCTATTTCTATATGCTTGGTTCTTTCATGAAACACTGGATTTGATGAAATGTGCAGAGCTGCTTGATTATCACAAATGAGAGTTGTCTCTCCGGTGTCTCTAAACTTAAGCTCTCTCAGAAGCTGTTTAAGCCATATAAGCTCGCAAGTAGTAGTCGCCATGGAGCGGTATTTTGCTTCAACACTTGATCTGGCAACTACACTTTGTTTCTTACTTTTCCAGGAAATCAAGTTGCCTCCAACAAAGACACAATACCCAGAAGTAGATCTCCTATCAGCTGGACAACCAGCCCAATCAGCACCACAGTACCCAACAACTTTATCATGACCTTTATCTTCATATTCAAGGCCTTTTCCTGAAGATGCCTTGATATACTTAAGAATACGAATGACTGCATTCCAATGTTCTTGACATGGAGAATTAAGAAATTGACGGACAACACTCACTGCAAATGAAATATCAGGCCGAGTGACTGTGAGGTAGTTCAATTTTCCAACCAATCTTCTATACTGCTCAGGATCTGGAAAGGGCTTCCCCTGATTTCGTAGAAGCTTGATACTTGGATCCATAGGAGTATCAACAGACTTTGAATTTAACAGAGCAGTTTCTTCAAGAATATCCAGAGCATATTTCCTCTGAGATATAACAACGCCAGCTTTAGATTGGGCCACCTAGATTCCTAAGAAGTATCGGAGTTTCCCAAGATCCTTAGTCTGAAAATGATGACATAAATGTTTCAGTTGAGTGATCCCATGCCAATCACTACCCGTGATGACAATATCATCCACATATACCACCAAGTAAATAGATCCAGAAGTGGAATGACGATAAAAGAGAGAATGATCAGTTTCACTCTGAGTCATGCCAAATTGTTGAACAACACTGCTAAACTTACCAAACCAAGCTCTTGGAGATTGTTTGAGGCCATAGAGAGCATACGAAGACGGAAAACAAGACCTGACTCCCCCTGAGCAACAAATCTAGGAGGTTGCTCCATATAAATTTCCTCCTCGAGATCACCATGGAGAAAAGCATTCTTGAGTGAATAACAGCCATGGCAATAAAGAGGCGAACAATAGACATTTTCGCCACAGGCGAAAAAGTATCAATAAAATCCAATACAAACACCTGAGTGAAACCCTTCGCCACCAGGCGAGCTTTAAGACGATCCACTTTACCATCAGGTCCATCCTTAACAGCATAAATCCATCTGCAACCAACCACAGATTTCCCAGATGGAAGAGGAACCAGATCCCATGTTCCATTATGATGAAGAGCACTCATTTCATCAATCATAGCTTGTCTCCATCCCGAATGATAAAGTGCATCACCTGTAGTTTTAGGAACAGATACAGAGGACAAAGAGCAAAGACATGCAAAATATGATGGAGAAAGACGATGGTAACTAATATTGACTGTATACCTGGCTGGAGGGCGAGTATCACGAGTACCCTTACGAAGAGCAATGGGAAGGTCACTATCCGAAGATGGGACTGAAGTCGAGGGAGGAGATGTAGTTGAATGTGAATCCACAAAAACATCCGACGAACTATGATCGATCTCATTAGGAGAAGAGGTGATAGAAGGAGAGAGTCAGAAACATGGATAGGTAAAGATGGAAGGTATTCAAAAGAGTCGACTAGGACAAAGTCAGTGTCCACAGGAGTAGTAGAAGATCCGAAAAAGGGAACTGATTCAAAAAAGGAAACATCTGCCGAGATAAAGTATCGACGTAAAGTTGGAGAGTAGCAATGGTAACCCTTTTGAGACCGAGGATAACCCAGAAAGACCATTTATGAGACTTGGGAGCTAATTTATCCAAACCTGGACCAAGATGATGAACAAAACACGTAGAACCAAACACATGTGGAGTCAAAGGATATAAAACTTGATGGGGAAATAAAATAGAGTGAGGTACCTTATGATTGAGAACAGATGATGGCATGCGACTAATGAGAAAGCATGCAGTAAGTATAGCATCACCCTAGAATGTGTATGGAACATTGCCATCGATTAACAAAGCACGAGTGGTTTCAACCAGATGAAGATTCTTGCGCTCAGCTACAACATTTTGTTGGGGTGTATGAGGGCAAGACGTTTGATGAAGAATGCCATGAGATGAAAAGAATTGTTGAAATTGATGAGATAAGTACTCACATGCATTATCACTACGAAAAGTACGAATAGGAATACCAAATTGAGTTTTTATTTCATTGTAGAATAACTGAAAAATAGAAAACAACTCAAACCGATTTTTCATTAAAAATAACCAAGTACGTCTGGAATAATCATCAATAAAAGTAACCAAATACTTAAATCCTAAAGTAGAAGAATGACGACTTGGTCCCTAAACATCAGAGTAGACCACAGAAAAAAGGAGAAACAGCTTGACGACTAAGACGACTCGGGAACGTACTACGAGTATGTTTCCCAAATTGACAAGACTCACAATTTAAATTGGAAATAGACGATAAATGTGGAACCATCTTCTGAAGCTTGACAAGACTAGGATGGCCCAGACGAGCATGTATAGTAAGAGGAGAATCCACAGTGGAGCAGGCTGAAGAAAAGGGAAATAGTTGATAGAGGCCATGAGACTCACATCCTTTGGTAATCTCCTTCCCCGAACTCCGATCCTGAAAGATGACAGAGGTTTTAGTAAAAGAAATAACACTGTCAATGGATCTTGTTAAACGACTAACAGAAAGTAAGTTAAAAAGAGAATCGGGAACATAGAGAACATGACCTAGAGATAAATTAGGTAAAAGAAGAACCGTGTTAATCCCCCGTGATTGGACCAGAGACCCATTGGCCATAGCAATATTGGGAAAAGATCTAGTAGTACAAAGGGAAGTGAATAAGAACTTATTACCATAAATGTGATCAGAAGCCCCAGAATCAAGAGTCCAAGGGCCTATAGAGTGCAATTGATAGATTCCAGCAAAAGAATTACCAGTGGAAGCAATGGATGCAGTAGGACCTGATGTTTGCTTCTCCGACCACCAAGTCACAAATTCGTTAAGAAGAGTAGCTGGAGGTTCTGCACCGGAAGGTAACCCTGGAGTATAGGTACTAGAGAAAGCCTGAGTAACATGAGCATTCCGAGGAGGTGGAGGTGGCTTTCTGTGAAGCTTCCAACAGCTGTCAACAGTATGATTGGTCTGATGACAATGAGTGCATAATAGCTTTCCTTTAGAGAATTTACGTCCCCGACCATACCCTTGAGCAGCAAGAGCGGAAAAGTCAACAAAATCCACTGAAGGTTTTTGCAACATAGGAGGTGCTGGTGACGTAGTGGGCTTAGAAGGAATCCTAAGCAAGGTAGACATCACGGAATCCAGAGTAGGAACTGTTGTAGATCCCAAAATTCGATCCCAATTGGGAGACAAATGGTCAGGCAAACCATATAAAATGAACAACATAAATAGTGTATTACGTTGTTCCTTAGTAACATAACCAGAGAGAGGTAAAAGTTCGTTGAGGTCATGAAGTAAACTTTGAGGTTTCCCCAAATATTCAGTCATAGGACAATTGAAGTCCCGAGGAGCAATGTAGTCATCAATTTCTGACACACATCATAGAGTCTTTGTGTATCATTGGTGTACAGTGCTTTTGCCTGACTCCAAATAGCTTCACAGGTATTAGCAGGTCGAAAAATCTGCTTAATTGACGGATGAAGAGTAACCTTAATAAGACTACACAACTGAGCATCAATCATCTTCCATCGTGTGCACTCAGTGACCGTCACAGATTCAGCCTTAGTGGTGAGATGTGATGTATAATCTTGTCCGTCCAACCAAAGGCGTAGATCGGATGACCAAGTATCATAGTTGGATCCATCGAATTTATCCACACCCAACGGAGCAAGAATATAATTTGAAAAAATAGTAGACTTCGACTTTTGTCCAGCCGGAGACCCAGAAACAGTAGAGACAGGAGAGTCCATAATCAAGATCAGAAAAAAAAAATCAGAAAATCAGATCACACAACTAACCGGTAGAAGAGGGATCTGTGCATCAACGCAAAAAAAGGTCCAAACACCAAAACAAGACCATATCCATAACCTACGCAAGGAGACGAGAGGATCGCGACCAGCCATGGCCGAGAGGAGCCTCCATGCGCCGCCACGCGCTTCCGGTGTGAAGAGAATGGGAGAACTGTCACGCGTGCGTGAGGGCGCGTGTGACCTTGTTTGGGGACACGACCGGTGCCGTTGGAACAGCGCTACTGAGACGATCACGCCAGTATATGGATCGCCGAAAAAGGTCATCGGACGGTGGTGCTGGACGAGGCAGAGGTGCTGGCGGCTGTATACGAAGAGAAAACGTCCAGAAAGTGACAATAATACAGTTCCGGAAACAAAAATTAAAAGACAATGAACTGTGGCTTCACCGAAAAAGAAAATTTCAAAGTTTCTTAGGCTCTTGATACCATGTTAAATAATGAGAGAGAAGAGAGGAACATTTGAGATAAAACTGTGTGTATTAAACTGATGAAGGATGTACAATATATATAGACATACTAATGGGCTAAGCCCAAACCTAATACAATCAGACCTAATACAAAAACCCTAATGAAATAAGGAAACCCTAATTACATAATGAAATAAGGAAACCCTAATTACAATATATTTCTAACAAACATGTTTCAAAACTCAGTTTGGCAACTCGTGGGTATGTAAGAAAAGCCTAAAGCGAACTCAAGTCAAGTTGGTCATTTGCACTACATTCTGCAACATCAATGTTATAATTCAGGTGCGCTCGATGAAACCAAAATCCAAACAAAAGCAACAAAAAATTGAAGGAATAGAAATAATAAATAAGAAAACAATATATAAAATAAAATATAGTAAATAAATATAGAGATAGCAAACATTAGTAGTATTGATGATTATTAGATTATTGTTGAGCAAGTTTTAGTTAGAATCTAACGAATGAAAATGGAGGCATGCTGATAATTTGTAATTGTGTAGATATCAAAATGTTAAGTAAAATAAAAAAAAATTGAATCAAAAGTTATGTCTTTTCAAAATTTTATAATAAACTTGTGCTTATGTAATCAATTACAACAGCTAGTCAATGGATAAATAAGGACCCGATAATTTTTGTTTTAAAAATGGTCTAAAAGCCAAAAAAATGTATCTTGTCCTCTTTTTGAAAAAATTTAGGAGATAAAATGTTGTTGAGGTGGCACAAACTCGAAAAATCAAAAAAAAATTGTAAATTTTTTTGACCAAATCGTCTTCAACGAGAAGTATTTCGTAGATCTCAAAAGGTTTTATGGAATCAAAAAATAAATTAATCTGATTGGATACTCGAGTCAAAAGTTATGGTATTCTGAAGTTTTACGATCAAACTGTTGACTATTTTTTTGCCATTTGTCATCATTTGGTGAGTTGCGCCCAAATGGCGGCAACCCACCATTAGATGTGTCGAATTAGAGCATGAATGATAATGCCAATTTTGAGTGCAATTGATTGCTATAAATCTATAAATTGATTCTAAAATATTATGTTTTCATAATTTTTAATTTAAATTAAAAATAATATTTAATTTTTGTTTTGCCTAGAAACAACTCTAGTGGATTTTCATCTATGTATACTATTTTTCTGTTGGCTCATTCACTAAGGCCATCTAATGCCCCGTGTATACCCGATTTGTTAACATGTCATCGTATTAAGCCATGCTTAATTAAAATGCGGAATAATTTTTTCTTTCATTCAATTATGACGTCATTATACTTAGCCAAGTTGATTACTTAATCAATCTCATAAAAATATCGTCTGTATGTAAATTGTAAGACAACTAACTGAAATACCTCAATATATAAATAAAAGTGAGTATCTAAGTCACGGAACTACAACACGTAGTCTGGACAATATCCTGATACATTATTACAACTCAAGTCTAAAAACATAAAGTCAATTCAATGTGGCATGGACAATCCTCATGCTCACCAAATAAGGCAACATAGCCAACAGGGTCTTAACACAAATAACCATAACATGAAGCGAAAAGCATAATAGCAACAGGCATAATCCAACATCTAACATAACAGCATGATCTGCAAGCATCAGTCAACTAAGCTCCGGCCTCCTGCCGCCTGAGGTATCAACCCCAACATTACCTGAACCTAAAATGGTTCCCCAAACGTGGGGTGAGATCTCTAAAAAGAAATCTCAGTAAGACAAGGGGTCCTCAAGGATCTTCCACCCCAAGCTCACTTACATGTGCGATATAAGTTCTAAAACAGTTGCACAATATAAGTTCCAAAATAGTGCAATGCAGCAGATAATAATGTCATGTGTGTTATAACTATTCTACTGATCAGAGAAGTGCAGGAATACGTCTATTACCCACACAATACCAGCCCTTGATGTACCCGCCCACAGGACCACCCCTTGGCCTCCTGTCTAGGCGTAACATCACATACATATTATAAGACATTGCACTTAATAGCTCCATAGCATTTCAATAAACAACACATGAAAACCACATCATGCATATAAACCATCCCCTAATGGTGTTGGACATCCCACATAATTAGTAAATACATAAGTGTTATAATGATATAGATGCATGTGTAGTATTCGAATTTTTGGTTTATTTATGGTGGCTTACGAATTACATGACTTTTCCCCTAGGGTGGGACTAAAGTAAGTTAGTGAAGTATTTAAATTAAAATGATAGGAGAGTACATATGTAGGCATGTGAAACCTTTATTAAAAACATATGAGTAATTTGATTGTCATGTTATAAGGCTTTGGTGCTTAGAGGGCTTGGGAAGTGGGCTAGTGTGTGGAGTGGTCACATTTAGACTTGTTTTGTTGGACTTTTCATGTGGTGGCCGATGGCCCAAAAGGTCCTTAGGTCAAACTAGATCAGCCCAATGTTATATCCACTCCTATCTCCCTTAAGCATTGGCCTACAAGGCTGTCTTGTGTAGCAAGGAACTTCCACTTGGCAAGAGTTATCCTTTCCTCCTCATCCATGCGCAATAGGAAGGTAGATAAGCCTTAGGAAATCTTCCAACTTAGCCTTGCATGACCGCCACCTCACATCCTAGCATGTGCACCTTTTGCCATCAACCTCATTGCATGGAAGACACTTGTACTCCTTAGCCTTCTTTTGGGCTGCATACTCCCCTCTTAGGCGCACATGGGAGGTCCTAAATCAGATTTCTTATGACACAAAATCTGCCTAGCTTGTTGACCAAGAGACCATCCTTGCATGTGCACAAGGTGGCAACTTCTCCCTTCCACCATCCTTGCATGCGCCTAGAGTGTGCAAGAAGCAAGCTAATTGCTTGCTTTGACTAAACTTGCAGCCCCACTTCCACAAGAAATCAGAATGGGTCATGATGTTTCCTCACTCCAACCTTTCCTCCCTCCTCTTTATCTTGTGCGCACAAGAGGAGCCTTCCTCACTTTGCAAATTAAGCCAACCCTCTCTTCTTTCCCCCTCACCTCTCAAGCCGTGAATTGTAAGAGCTCTAGGAGAAAGAAAGACTTTGGTAACTCATCCCCCCTCACAACCCTTAAACCGTGGCCTAAACACCAAGTGAAGTGCAAGCTTTTCCTTCTCACTTTCCTCTCTGTCCAGCCGAGTTCTTCACCTTAGGAGTCTGCTCAGATTGTTCTCCTCACCATTTTGTGCGCCTAAACCATCTTATAGGAAGGGTGAACGTGTTGTTGGGTGGAACTAGAAGGTGTTGTGTGCAATCTTTGATCAACTAGGGTGTGCTACAAGAGGTAAGCTTAGAACTTAGACCTCTTTCATTTTGTGTAACCATGTGTGTGCTTGAGATGTCTTTTATCTTGTGAACTCTCCTTGATTCTGCCTTGTTATGTTGTGGATTCTTGAATGAGCATGGTAAAGATATAATGGTGGAGCTATTTGATGATAACTTGTGATGACGTTATTGTATGACCTTCTTTAAGCCTTATAGCACACCTTGCATGACATAATGAGGTTATGGAATGAAAGTCTCCTTGATTATGCTTGATTTGATGCCACTGTTTCTGTATAAAAGTGCCACTGTTTTGAGGATAAATATGTCACTGTTTCTGTTTGAAATGATCACCATTTTGATGCCACTGTTTCTGCACAAAATGCTCACTGTTTTAGTGCCTCACATGCCACTGTTTCTGCACAAAATGCTCACTGTTTTAGTGCCTCACATGCCACTGTTTCTGCACAAAATGCTCACTGTTTTAGTGCCTCACATGCCACTGTTTCTGCACAACATGCTCACTGTTTTGATGTTAATATGTCACTGTTTCTGCATATGTCACGGTTTTGATGTTCAAATGCCACTATTTATGCCACTGTTTTGATGTTCAAATACCACTATTATGCCACTGTTTTGATGTTCAAATGCCTTTATTTATGTCACTGTTTTGAGGTTCAAATGCCACTGTTTATGTCACTGTTTTGACGCTCAAATGCCACTGTTTTTGCCACTGTTTTGATGTTCAAGATGTCACTGTTTCTGTTTGAAAATGGTCACTGTTTGCTGCTGTAGGGTGCTACTGTTTTTCTGCTGTAAAACGACACTGTGTCTCCCCACTGTTTTAAGAAGAACGTCACTGTTTCTGCCCACTGTTTTTAAGAAAAACGTCACTGTTTTCTGCTCACTGTTTTAAGAACAACATCACTGTTTTTCTGCTTACTGTTTCTGCTGTAAAACGTTGCTGTATGCTCACTGTTTCTGCTGTAAAACGTTGCTGTATGCTCACTGTTTCTGCTGTAAAACGTCGCTGTAAATGATTGATTGTAATTGATTTAGGTGCGCATAAGAAGTGAGAAACGTAGCATAGTTCGCTGCTGTTTGGTATTATTTAAGGCGCGCAAGGTAAGTGTCAGGCGATATTACCTAATGTGACTATTGACTACTGGTATGAAGTTGTGACATGATGCTCCATACTCCGTAAAATTATTATGTTCCTTATGATGAAAGTATACTGCCAAGAATGTGCCTAGAATGGCAATATGATTATGAGGTAAAGTTGTTATGTGGCAGCATAACGTATATGAAAAGTATATAAGCATGCACCTTACATCATACCGCATTTATTTTTACGCTTTGTGTGTGAAAGCATAGCATGGCATGCATGTACCAAAATCATATAGCCTTGCACTTTAGAATAGTTATGTACAGGACCATGTGTTTGAGCAAGCATCATATAGGCATCCCTCAGGTACCAGGGTATGGGACACTTGGCATCAGTCCGCATAGGCCCACAGTTGGAATCCACCAAGAAAGGGTGCCATATATGGGATGTCCACTGTGAAGTGCGCGCACGACGGTGCTAAAAGCGCAAAGGAAAGTCATTATATACTCAATATATATATATATATATATATATATATGATGAAAAGGAAAAAGGAAAAGGAACAAGGATATGTTGAAGTGACTGTTTATGATTTTGTGCCTAGTTAATACTGTTATATTATTGGTTTTGTTGCCACACTACTGGGATTATTCTCACCCCTTTGGGGCTGCTATTTTCATAAATGGCAGGAGGACGTAAAAGCATTTGAAGGCGTGATGTTTGCTGTTGCTTGCTGATGCATGGACTTTCACTGTTACTGTTTGATTGATTGGATGACTGTAATGCTTAATATTTTGGTACTCTTGGATGACTGTAGACTTTATCATCTTCTATTTTGCTTTGATCTTTTATGAACAGCGGCTGTTTTGGAAAACGTTTTGCGAAAGTAATTTTTGAACGTCTAAGTGCTGAATTTTTACAGTGCACCTTACGGGTTATGTTTCAAGGTGCAAACGAACTCCGATTTACTATTATTTTATATGCACGCGAAGCCCCCAACGTGCTCTTTCTAAATCACTTGAAATATTTTTTATTCGTCCAAACATAAGTGATAAGAATTTTGAAACACTTTACGGATTTGCTTTTAGAATAAAAATCTTTGGTAGCTAATGTGTCGTTAAAGACTCTAATTCCGCTTAGCAAACGACTCTCTTGGATGCATACAAGGGAGGGCGTTACACTAATTGGTATCAGAGCAGTTTGATCCATGGTTTTGCTTGTGATTGATTGAATTGATTGTTGATTGTGTTTATCTGCTGATTGACTGTCTAAATATGCTATAGTTTAATTGTTTGAATATATATTAACTAGTGTAGTTAGATTGTTAAGACCGTTCTGTGATAAGACACGGATGCATAGTTAACTTATCCGAATTGAACTCGAGTACCTACTTGGGACTGCTGCCATAAATAACTTGCGGTGAGCCTGATCAACTCATTTCATGATATTGTGAGTGCAGAATCATGGCAGGTAATCGCGGTTCAACTCGGGGAAGGTCTGGCGATGCGGAAGAGGATCTTATCACTACCATTGGGGGACTGGCAACATTCATCCAGAATATGAGCCAAGAATGGCGCGACCATAGGCAACAGAACCAGAACCAACCCCCACTGCATGACAATGCAGAAGAAATTGCCCGACGGAGGTTGAAAGACTTCCGCAACTTTCAACCACCTACCTTTGAGGGTGAAGACAACCCTGAGGCTGCAGCAAGGTGGTTGCAGATGATCGAACATATATTCGAACGCATGGCATGCCCGGAAGCTCAGAAGACCGACTATGCATCGTACCAGCTGATGGGAGAAGCTCTAACCTGGTGGACCGGTGCGAGGGCTCTGCTGAGAGCTCAGGACGTTGAACTGACGTGGGCCGTGTTCAGACAAGTCTTTTTGGATAAGTATTTTCCTAAAGCAATGAGAAGAATGAAGCACACTGAACTGCTGTCACTCAGGCAGGACAACATGACGGTCAATGAGTACATTGCAAAATTTGGGCAACTGATAGAGTACGCCAACTTTGACCGGAATATTTATGATGAGGAATGGCAGGTGGAGAAATTCGAAAGCGGATTACATCCAGAAATCCGTAAGCTCATATTGACGACTGTAAATCGTACACTTCCGGAGCTCATCAATCAGAGTCGACAGGCAGAAGGAATCATCAATGAGGCCAAGAATCTGAATAAGCAACCAACACAATTCCACGGAGGAAACAGAGCAGGCAGATTCTTCAGGAAGGCACCTGGTGTGGGTCGAGGCAGAGGTCCGCAGTTGCAGGCGCGGCCTGGAAATTTCAAGAGAAGCAATGCTGTTGGTCAATCGTCAACTGGACGTCAGGGTGTGAATGCTTGTGTTACATGTGGTAAGAACCACTTTGGAGTTTGTCGCAAGAGCAGCAATGCATGTTTCAGATGTGGCCAGCAAGGACATTTTGCTTACGAATGCCCCCAGAACGCTAATCAACAGCCTACGCAAGCACGGGTGTTCACACTGGATGCGAATGAAGCGCAGAAGTATCCCAACTTGATCAAAGGTAATGTCACTTTAAATGGTCACCCAATCTCTGTTATTTTTGATTCTGGAGCGTCTGGCTCTTTTATGGCAAAGCACACTGCTATGAGAATAGGCATCACCCCAACCCCGTTACCTTATGAGTTACACATCAGTACCCCTACTGGAGGATCGTGCACAGCCTCAGAAATCTGCAGAGGTGTTATTTTGCAGTATGAAGGGAATACGTATACAGTAAACTTGGTGGTCCTACCGGTATTCAATTTCGATGTGATTATCGGTATGGACTGGTTGACGGAAAACGGGATAACGTTGGACTGTCGAGCGGGGAAAGTCGTTGTTCCTGCGAAAGATGGTAATTTTCAACCTTTCTCTCTCATTTCTTTATTACAAGTTAGAAAAGAGCTCCTCAAGGGAGCAGCAGGGTATCTTTTGTCGATCGAGGCTGAGACCTCGGTTGACAATCAAATTCAGAATGTACCTGTAGTTAGAGAATTCGAGGAGGTATTCCCGGATGAAATACCTCGATTGCCTCCTCATAGGGAAATAGAATTTTCCATCGAACTTGTTCCCGGAGTTGGACCAATCTCCATTGCTCCGTATCGCATGGCACCTTTGGAACTTCGAGAGTTGAAGAAGCAGATAGAAGAACTGTTGGCAAAGGAATTCATCAGACCGAGTACCTCTCCATGGGGTGCTCCAGCCATCTTGATTAAGAAGAAGGATGGTAGTCTACGTCTGTGTGTAGATTACCGACAGCTGAACAAAGTTACGGTGAAGAATAAGTATCCGCTACCAAGGATCGATGATTTGATGGACCAGCTGAGAGGAGCCAGAGTCTTTTCCAAGATAGATTTACGATCGGGATACCATCAAATCCGGGTCAAACCGGAGGATATTCCGAAAACAGCTTTTAGAACTCGTTATGGGCACTACGAATATCAGGTGATTCCATTCGGACTCACGAATGCTCCAGCGGTATTCATGGACTACATGAACCGCATCTTCCGCCCATTTCTTGATCAGTTTGTTATTGTGTTTATCGACGACATTCTGATTTACTCTGCTAATGAAGAGCTGCATGCGGAACATTTGAAGATTGTCTTGCAAATCTTGAAAGAGAAGCAGTTGTACGCGAAGTGGTCGAAGTGCGAGTTTTGGCTTAAAGAGGTCCAGTTTCTGGGCCATGTCATTTCAACAGAAGGTATTGCTGTGGACCCCAGCAAGGTTGAAGCTGTCATGAATTGGGAACGACCCAAGACTGTCACTGAAGTAAGGAGTTTCTTAGGTCTTGCTGGATATTATCGAAGGTTTATCCAGAATTTCTCTCAGTTAGTGCAACCTCTTACCCGTCTCACTCGGAAGGATAAGCCTTTTGAGTGGACTGAAGCTTGTGAAGAATGTTTCATGGAATTGAAGAGCAGGTTAACGAGTGCTCCCGTACTCACGATTCCGGATCCTACCCGAAAGTTCGAAGTATACTGTGATGCGTCGCTGAAAGGACTTGGATGCGTGTTGATGCAGGATCGTATGGCGGTAGCTTATGCTTCTCGACAACTAAAGCCTCACGAAGAAAATTATCCTACGCATGATTTGGAGTTAGCAGCTATAGTGTTCGCACTTAAAATCTGGAGGCACCACTTGTATGGTTCGCAGTTTGACGTGTTCAGCGATCACAAGAGTCTGAAGTACTTGTTCGATCAGAAGGAGCTGAATATGCGGCAACGACGGTGGATGGAATTTCTGAAGGACTATGAGTTTGAACTTAAATACCACCCAGGAAAGGCAAACGTGGTAGCTGACGCTCTGAGTAGGAAGACACTGCACACTGCAACTCTGATGATGGAAGAACTGAAATTGTTTGAGGCCTTTCGAGATTTGAATTTATCTGTAGACGAGAGAGGGCATAGCATAAGATTGGGAAATATAAAGGTGGAGAATGAGTTGCTCAGTAGAATTAAGGAGGCTCAGAGAGATGAGGAGCTAGTCCGTAAATTGGTTGGCAACCAAGATGTAGTAAGGGATGAGAATGATATTTTGAGATTCCAAGGTCGGTTAGTTGTGCCGAATGAAGAGTTGAAGCAAGAAGTTTTGCAGGAGGCTCATAAGGGTAAGTATGCCGTTCATCCTGGATCCACGAAGATGTACCATGATTTGAAGACCTCGTTTTGGTGGCCGGGTATGAAGCGTGATATTGCTGAGTATGTATCTCGATGTCTAACTTGTCAGAAGGTGAAGTACGAACATCAGAAACCTTCGGGACTCCTTCAACCTTTGGAGATTCCCGAGTGGAAGTGGGACAGTATTGCGATGGATTTTGTAGTTGGACTTCCTCGGACGCGAGAAGGATATGATGCTATCTGGGTGATTGTTGATCGTTTAACGAAGTCAGCTCATTTCTTGTGTGTTAGAACCACATATAATACAGAGAGGCTTGCCAGAATTTACCTTCAGGAGATTGTGAAGCTGCACGGAGTTCCTACTAGTATTGTCAGTGATCGTGATCCCAAGTTTACCTCTAAGTTCTGGGAGTCTTTTCAAAGGGCTTTAGGGACCCACTTGAGATTGAGTACTGCTTACCACCCGCAGACCGATGGACAGACAGAACGCACCATTCAAGCTTTAGAGGACATGTTGCGAGCATGCGTTTTGGAGTTAGGAGGCAGCTGGGATAATTATCTTTCTTTGATTGAATTTGCTTACAACAACAGTTACCATTCCAGTATTCAGATGGCACCGTATGAAGCTCTGTATGGGAGAAAATGCAGATCCCCTTTATGCTGGACTGAAGTGGGTGAGCGAAGTATGTTAGGACCTGATCTAATTCAAGAAACATCCGAACAGGTAAAGAAGATTCGAGAAAATATGCAGCGGGCTCAGGCCAGACAGAAGAGTTATTACGACAAGCGTCATAAGCCCCTATCTTTCGAAGTCGGAGACCATGTATTTTTGAGAATCACACCTACATCGGGACTCGGAAGGAGAATGGGAGTAAAGAAGTTAAGTCCACGGTACTTAGGACCATATCTGATTATGGACCGGATTGGAGAGTCTGCATACCGGTTGGCTTTACCACCCAATCTGTCAGGAATTCACAATGTATTTCATGTGTCGCAGCTACGGAGATATCTCTCTGATCCATCTCACGTGTTACGGCCTGAAGAAGTGGAATTAAAGGAAAATCTGACGTATCAAGTGCAACCGTTCCAAATTCTTGAAAGATCCGTCAAGCGACTCCGTTCTAAAGAGATACCTTTGGTGAAAGTATTGTGGAACAACAAATCGGCAGCTGAAGCCACTTGGGAGCGCGAGGACGACATTCAGAATCGCTATCCAGAACTGTTTAGCTCTTAAGTAAGTTTATTTTGCGGACAAAATTCCTATTTGGTGGGGAGAGTGTAACATCCCACATAATTAGTAAAATACATGAGTGTTATAATGATATAGATGCATGTGTAGAATTCGAATTTTTGGTTTATGTTTGGTGGCTTGCGAATTACATGACCTTTACCCTAGGATGGGACTAAGGTAAGTTAGTGAAGTATTTAAATTAAAATGATAGGAGAGTACATATGTAGGCATGTGAACTTTTATTAAAATCATAAGAGTAATTTGATTGTGTGTTATAAGGCTTTGGTGTTTGGAGGGCTTGGGAAGTGGGCTAGTGTTTGGACTTGTCACCTTTAGGCTTGTTTTGTTGGACTTTTCATGTGATGGCCGATGGCCCAAAGAGGTTCTTGGGTCAAGCTAGATCAGCCCAATGTTGCATCCACTCTTATCTCCCTTAAGCTTTGTCCTACAAGGCTGTCTTGTGTAGCAAGGAACTTCCACATGGCAAGAGTTATCCTTTCCCCTCATCCATGCGCATAGGAAGGTAGATAAGCCTTAGGAAATCTTCCAACTTAACCCTTGCATGACCGCCACCTCACCTCCTAGCATGTGCACCATTTGCCTTCAACCTTATTGCATGGAAGACACTTGTACTCCTTAGCCTTTCTTTTGGGCTGCATACTCCTCACTTAGGCGCACATGGGAGGTCTAAATCAGATTTTTATGACACAAAATCTGCATAGCTTGTTGACCAAGAGACCAACCTTGCATGTGCACAAGGTGGCAACTTCTCCCTTCCACCATCCTTGCATGCGCCTAGAGTGTGCAAGAAGCAAGCTCATTGCTTGCTTTGACTAAACTTGCAGCCCCACTTCCACAAGAAATCAGAATTTGTCATGATGTTTCATCATTCCAACCCTTCCTCCCTCCTCTTTAACTTGTGTGCACAAGGGGGGGCTTCCTTACTTTTCAAATTAAGCCAATTCTCTTCTTCTTCCCTCACCTCTCAAGCCTGAATTGTAAGAGCTCTAGGAGAAAGAAAGA
>JAVKPL010014617.1:0-89759 GCA_032173675.1 Gastrolobium villosum
TAAAGAACCCTTACAAGATATACTATCCTTTGCATAGATGAAACAATTGCAGCATCAATATTTGCATTGGAGTGAAAGCTAACGGAAATGGCAAGCGCAACCAAAGCTTTAATAACACTGTTTTCAAAATTACACAAACATTCAAGAATGGTAAAGCTGAGAATGTTACACTCCGAAGCTCCAGAAGAAGGGGAAAGTTAAAAGTTGTTAATCGTTAGTTTTGTTAGTAGTTAGGAGTTCGTTTGTAGATTTTGTTACATATGTGCCATGACATAGGATTTGCATATAACCTTGGATCGGTATAGCAGTAACAGTAGTTTTATAGGTGAAGAATTTAAATAGTGGTTGTATATAATAATATAGGCATATGAGTCCTGTCAAAATTCTGTACTATATATTGTTCATTTTTCTCTCTTTTCAGAAAATAAAAAATAACCTCGCTCCTAACAGAGAACCGATCGGTTCAACTAACATACAAAAACTGGATTTCCAAATTGCGTACGGAAATTTAAAAAAGCATAATTAACTAGTCAACATGTGTGTACCAATCATATTTCATAGAGCTGAATGAATCGTTCATTACAAAAAAAATGATGAAATGTTTTAAAAATTTTGTCTAAATTCATAGTTTTGTTCCAAATTTTTAACAAGATTTTCTCTTCTTTTCATCTATCGAATAAGGGGAAATTATGTAATTTAGTGTTTGGATTTGATCAGACCAAATACAATATGGGCTGGCCAATATGTATTGGGCTAAATCACACACGGGTAAGATGAGGATGAGGTTCTTTGTCTTGGGCATGGAATTGTTGTTGAGGATCATTATGCTTTTGTCCTTAGTTGGCGCGATGAGTCCGGACGGGGGTACCTGCGAAGACACTCCAATGCTTAAGTCAGTATCAGAGGCAGTGTAAGTATATTCTTAATGATAATAGATGGATGTACCTGGGCGTGTATCCTGTGCTTTTATAGCGATTCTAGTACCGCCTTCATAAGGTGGCATGGCTCTAGATTGGCCATGTGTGGACTGCAGGTCATGCTAGGGCCTGGGTAGCCTTATCTTCTTGATGTCAAGCTATCCTGATAGAATTTCGGCGAGCTGGTGCTGTCATTAGTCGGAAGGCGCGGTGCGTTTTGCCTTGGTTCTTAAGTTAGTTTCCTTCTATGGAGATTAATCCAAAGGGCGATTTCATGTGCGATGTGGGCATCGCGCTGTGCTAGGCGCACGATGATGACCATCGCGCTTAGCTCTGGACCTCTTGTGAGTTTGGGCTTCTTTGTAGGTTCTGGGCCTCCAATGGGCCTATCATATTTTTTCCAGATCAGGAATCTTTTTATTATATAAATGTTATCTCCTTTTCATTTACCTATTCATAATCGAAGGTGATGTGTTTTCGTTCGAAGATTACATTATTAATTTTGACAGAAATTGAAAATTTTGTCACTAATTTTGACGGAATTATTTACATCATAATTGAGTCTTTTCTAGTAGTGATATATGATGAGATTTGTCATATCTCTTGGCTAATTTATTAAACATTTCTACTATCACTTTAGATAAGACTAAGTCTGACTAGTAAGACTTAAAAATTGCATTTTTTCTCTCTATCACGTTAACCGATAATGCCTGAGGAGAGAGAAAAAAGATCATATTTATTGCTATAACTGTGTCTTACTAGTCAGTCAGGGAAATGGATCCTCTCATGTCTAATTTAACATGATCATGTCATGTGGGAGGATTAACCATTAACCATTAAATCAACGGTGATGATTGTGTAACTTCCTCTCTTTAATTTTTTTTCTCTCCTCTCTTATCACCATTAACCCACTCATGTATGGTTATGATTGTCTCACATGACATGATCATGTTAATTAACACATGAGAGGATCCACTCCCATCAGTCAGACTTAGTTAAAAATTGGTAGTCGTAAATAATGTTATCTAAAGTGGGTGTAGAAATACTTTTTCACACACACACACACATATATATGGAGAGGGTTATATTTACAAACTCTTACAAAATACACTATGTACTCCCGGAAGTGCACTAGGTTACACTATATACTTCCAGGAGTAAATAGTGTAATTTGCAAAAATTTGTAAATGGATCCTTCCCATATATGTGTGTGTGCACGCGCGCGTGTGAATTATTCAACTCTAATATCCAATGTTAATAAAATTGGCCCAGCCATTTTGACCCGGGAACCGAAAAACCGATCATATAACTAGTCCGATTGAAGCAACAGACTAGACATGCATTATAACCATTGTGACCCGATGCGACTCGACCGGTTTTCGTGAAAATTGTTGACCGAACTCGGTCTCAAAGAAAAATCATAATGAACATATTTGACCATTCTTTTTCTTATTGAATTACATATGTTATTTATCTACAACACTAATATTATCTCAATTATGCATTACACGGTAAATTTTGATTTGATTTATAGTTAGAGATGTCATTTACTGAACTTGAAGCCTCGCATCACAATCATTATATTTTTGTTTGATCCTTTTTGAATAATAATGTGTGATTTATTATTTTTTAAATTAAAATATTTGAAATATTTATTATTTTTGTTAGATATTTGTGTATATTTATAATTTTTTAAGTAAATTATAAAATTATATATAATTACCGATTATGGCGTATATGAAATGGCCACTCCCTTTAAACAAACATTGGCACAAAAATAGAGGTCATATCCACAACCCTATCCCATAAGACAGACATTATTAGAAAGGGTTTATCATCTATCATTTAACATGACCAGAAAAATTTTCCTACACACACAACATTTTGTGGGGCCTGCAGCAAAAAAAAAAAAAAACTCAGGCACACAAAACGAATCTCTATAACATAACACATCACTTTTCCTACGACATAACTCTAAAACCCTTAGAAATGCAACACAAGGCACCCAAGGACCACAAAAAGTGAACACATGTACACTGTCTTGAATAATCTTCACTTTCTACATTTGTATCAGTTCTGATCTCTCTCTAACTTTCTCTCAATTTCCTTCATTTTGTTCCAATTTCTCTGCACTCCAAATTCTATCACTAGCAGTTTCCAATCGCCAAATAGTATATACATGTGTGTTCTGCTATAATAGTTAACTCTGGAAGGACATGAAACCACTTATGCATCCTTTAACAAGATATTCAATCCAACATTTATGACTAATTACTTAAAAACAAATAGGAAAAACTAGTAGCAGAAGAGGATCACTTTATCATGCAAAAAAAAAATGAAAATGAACTTAACACTCGATAGATGAATTGAACCCAATCAAATACAAATCATGGAATTTTAAGCTAGATTTTTAAAATTATATGCATAGTGCAACAAGATATTACCATGACTGTGAGCGGTGTGTTCCATTTCGACAAGATCAGATATATATTCAGTGCCAATTATATGGCCATAACTGTTCAAGCGAAGCTGCAACAAGTCCAAACAAATTACAGTAAACAATGATTAATGAAAAACAGGATTAAAAAGAAAAATAAAAAGGTTAGATATATTTACTTGACACAATTTCATGGCTATTAAATGACAACCACTATGAACAATTAACAAGTTTATATTTTTTTAATGTATGTTCAGAGTAAACAGTTAAAAAGAGATACATAATGAACCTTGTGTCTCAACTCTCAACTACACAATGGAGACTGAATATATCTCTTAGAAATAATATATGTTAGAAATAATATAATAGTATTGTAGTATTTATTTTTCTGCTATTCTAGGAAGTTATTTGGGCTTGGCCCATTAGGTCATTTAACCTCTTTAACTAGAGTTCCTTTGTACAGTTCTATGTACAATTGAATACAATACATTTATACATTCTAAATTCTAATTTGGTATCAGAGCAACATGTGAGCTCATCTGGCTGAAACAATTGCTTAAGGAACTACATCTCTATGAACAGCAGCCCATGAAGCTCATTTGTGACAATCAAGCATCATTGTACATATTCTCTAATCCAGTCTTTCATGAGAGGACCAAACATATAGAAATTGACTGTCACTATATATAATTTTTCAATACAATTTTGTTATTTCTTTACTGCACTGCACAATCAAGAAATAACAATTTTGCTAAACTCTAAAATTTTATATTCTTAACCTAGACATTTTTTTAGGAATTATTATATTTTTACATTAATTTTTCGAGAAACCTCACTCGTACGTATTTTATACATACCCGATATTAGTTCTAAAAGCACTGCTTATTATTTTTACCCCAAATTTGAAATTCTTAATCTATATATTTTTCTTGGAATATATATATTTATTATAATTTTTCGGTATACTTCACCGATATGCATTTATACCGCGAAGCAGAACCGGTATCTGCACTTTTTATCAGAAAAACGACTTAAGCTTTATTTAACCTTCTATATGATTATCCTAATCTTTCTATATTTATCTAAAGTCAATTATGGAACTATTTCCTAACTCATAATTAAATTATTTAAATTCTTAATTTAGTGGTGCGGGTTCTTACAGAAATCAAAATAAAATAATAATAAAAAAATGAAGGAAGGAAGGAAGGACTATCTCCAAAAAAAAAAAAGGAAAAGAGAGATGGGAGAAAGCCAAATAGGAAATAGGTTCAAGATGAGGATGAAAATAAGCTTATGTCGAAGGAAGTACCTGAAATTTCAAGTTTATTGAGCCTTTTTGTTAAATTTATCATATTACTCCTATTTTTTATTACATACGGCGTTTCACGATCAGCTCAACTAACATAAAGAATTTGGGTTCCCAAATTGCTTACGAAAATTAAAAAAAAATGATAGTTAACTAGACAAAATGTGTGAACCCGTCATATTTCGTAGAGTTCATTGAATCTTTAATTAGAAAAAAAAATGAAGAAATATTTTAAATTTTTTTTTGCTAAATTTATAGTTTTGTTCCGACTTTTTAACAAGATTTTCTCTCCTTTTCATTTATCCAACAGGGGAAAATTATGAGCTTGTATTTCATATAGAGTTTGGATTCTATTTATAAATATAAGTATCATCTCCTTATCATTTACCAATTCACTGGCGGCGGACAGGTATATGATTAGCTTTTTCACATCTCTTGGCTATCTATTTATATGTAAATTTGTAAAGCAGGTTAAACCTGAAATTTTTAAACACATCTATTCTGGTTGAATGACCGATCTGAATAGAAAACACAGCTGCGTGAATGAATATAATGTGGAAAGCAAAGAAACAATTTGTCTGATTAGTTTAATAAAAATAAGATGTTGTAGTATAAATGAAATGTTGTGAATTCTTTTATGAGATGGTACAATTTCAACTTATTACGATCTTTCGTTGCACCTTATTCATAAAATCGAAGTAAACATCAAATTAAGAGGAAGGAAAATGGACTAAAGTACAATCATTCCAAATCTTCTCACTCCTTTGCAAAATTTGAGTTTGGTTTTGCTTGAATGATGGCGCATTTACCATAAATTTTGTAACGTCTCTGTGGCAGGATTTTCCCTCATCCTTCACAAGGCTGAGGCAACAATTATTGTCTACTGTTTGATTACCAACAAATACTGAAAAGAAAATTTGTTGACCACAGTTTGGCTTTAACTTGTTTACACAATCACTCAAATATTTTTGGTATGGCGATAGTGGCCCTGACGCTTTATTATGGTCATTAGAGGAACCCAGAGATATTGATTGCACAATTTGATAAGAAAGTGATGTACTAATCAATAAGGTATAACACATCATAAATGTCATCGATACATAAAAGCTGCTGAAAGATGTCATGGCCCTTTAGACAATAGTATTTTACCCTTTTCTTTGAGGCTTTTTTTTTTTGGTATCCTGCTTCCTTTGAGGCTTTGCTTGTGGTAGTAAGTGATCAATATAGCCATATTTATACTTTAAATTCGAATAACATTTGCAAAAATTAATGGGTACCACTAACTCCATCCAAATAAATAAAGTATGTTAAACGTCATTCTTGTTTCCAAAAAAAAAAAAAACGTCATTCTTTAATTGCCTTACAAATAACATTTAATTTGTTGTTCTATTTCGTAGTTTAATTGCAAAGTTCATAATTGTATTTTCATTTTCAATCGTTGTAGTAACATTTTAAAAAAATTACAGACAGTTGTTGTTATGGAAAACTCATAAAACATTTTACAAATTCAAACGGATCATATATTACTACATAGTGGGTAGGACGTTTTACAAATTCAAACTGATCATATATTATATAGTGGGTAGGCCGTAGGTGTGACGTGAGGCGTAGCTTATTTTTTTTCCTACTTTAGCTTAACAAATGTAGAAACAAGTTTTTTTTGGCTTTGGAAAAACATTAATTAACATAACGTGACTCTTCAAGGATTACTTTTGACAAATAAAAATAGGGTTTTCATTTCCTCCTTTAACATAACGTAACAAACTTTTCTACACACAATATTTTGTGGGGCCCACACATTTTAAAACCAAAAAAAAAAGAAAAAATAAATATGGCACGCAAAATGAATCTCTATAACATTACACAATCACTTTTCCTACAACATAATAAACATAAAACCCATAAAAATATGCTTGGACTTGTGGTGAAATATAAACATTTTTTATTTTAATTTTTTCTACGAAAAAGGATGGTAAGAACCCTTACAAGATACTATTCTTTGTATAGATGAAACAATTGCAGCATCAAGAACAAGAAGGGTTTGACATCATCTAGGTTGTATATTTGCATGGATGGGAGTGAACGCTAATGAAAATGGCAAGCGCAACCAAAGCTTTAACAACACTGTTTGCAAAAGTACACAAACATTCAAGAACGGTGTTAAAGAACCATTTCAACTCAAAACTTTGAGGTATTGAGTGAGAACTTTTTTAAAGATTTATATTATTCTCTAACACATCCCATCACGCAAGAGTCTTGTGGGCTAGAAGCGTGGATATTGCACAAGCTCAACTTTGATTTACTTTTTGTGTTTTTTATTTTAATTCCACTTTAAAGTGGGGGCAGTGAGGATCGAACTCGTGACCCCGTGGTCACTCAAGCTCTGATACCATGTTAAAGAACCATTTCAACTCAAAACCTTAAGATATTAGGTGAGGACTTTTTTAATGATTTATATTATTCTCTAATAAATAGTAAAGCTGAGAATGTTACACTCCGAAACTCCAAAAGAAGGGGGGAGTTACAAGTACTTGTAACAAACAATGCTGTTAATCGTTAGTTTTGTTAGTAGTTAGGAGAGTTCGTTTGTAGCTTTTGTTATATATGTGCCATCAATTAGGATTTGCTTATAACCTTGTATCGCGGTTGAAGAATTTAAATAGCAGTAACAGTAGTTTTATAGTTGAAGAATTTAAATATTGGTTGTATGTAATAATATCGGCATATGAGTCCTGTCAAAATCCTGTATTATAATATATGTTGTTCATTTTTCTCTATTTTCTTAGAGGGAAAAATATTTATCATTTTAAATGACACAACTTATATCATTTCACTCTTACATAGAGGTGGGACTCACACCTTTATTTTTTTTGTTAACTCTCTCTTCTCCTTTATCCATATTTTTCTCTCTCTTTAAATGACACATTTTTATCTCCCTTAAAATGATACACAGTTTTCCCTTCCTGAAAAATAAAAAATAGCCTCGCCCCTAACAGAGAAACGATCGGATCAACTAACACACAAAAACTAATTTCCAAATTTGGTACGGAAATTTAAAAAATGATAATTAACTAGCCAACATGTGTACGAATCATATTTAATAGAGATGAATGAATCGTTCATTACAAAAAAAAAAAAAGGAAAAAATAAATCTTATGATGTAGGAGATTTCAAATCTCATATCATACATACATCAAGTGTGGGACCCACATATTTAAAAAAAAAAATGAGTGGCACACCTTTTTATGGTGAGTGTAGGAAGGGTTTATTTTCTTATGCAACATGAGAAAAATAAAACCTAAAAAGAAATGATGAAATGTTTTAAAAGTACTTTTGCTAAATTTATAGTTTTGTTAGAAATTTTTAACAAGATTTTCTCTCCTTTTCATCTATCGAATAAGGGGAAATTATGTAATTCATTGTTTGGGTTTGATCAGACCAAATACAATATGGGTTAGCCAATATGTATTGGGCTAAATCACACACGGCTGAGATGAGGATGAGGTTCTTTGTCTTGGGCTTGGAATTGTTGTTGAGGATCAGTATGCTTTTGTCCTTAGTTGGCGCGATGAGTCCGAATGAGGGTACCTGCGAAGACTCTCCGATGCTTAAGTCAGTATCAGAGGTAGGTGTAAGTATATTCTTAATGATAATAGATGGATCTACTTAGGCGTGTATCCCTTGCTTTTATAGCGATTCTAGTACCGCCTTCATAAGGCGGCATGGCTCTTGATTGGCAATGTTTGGGATGCAGGTCAGGCTAGGGCCTGGATAGCCTTATCTTCTTGATGTCAAGCTATCCTGATAGAATTTCGGCGAGCTGGTGCTGTCATTAGTTGGAAAGCGCGGTGTGTTTTGCCTTGGTTCTTAAGTTAGTTTCCTTCTCTGGAGATTACGCCAAAGGGCGGTTTCATGCGCGATGTGGGCATCGCGCTGTGCTAAGCGCGTGATGATGACCATCGCGCTTAGCTGTGGACCTCTTGTGAGTTTGAGCTTCTTTGTAGGTTTTGGGCCTCCAATGGGCCTATCATATTTTGTCTAGATCGAGATTCTTTTTAGTGTTTTATAATTCTCATGTTGAAGGAGAATTGAAATCTCATGTTGTAGAGATAAAAAGCATGTGGGACCCATGTGTTAGAAAAAATTATATATAAGACCCATGTCAGCACGGAAATCGAAGGATGTGTAGGAAAATTATAATTCTCATGTTAAATGAGAATTATAAAACCCTTCTTTTTATTATATAAATGTTATCTCCTTTTCTTTTACTATTCATCATCGAAGGTGATGCATTTTCGGTCGAAGATTACATTATTAATTTCAACTGAAATTGAAAATTTCGTTACTAATTTTGACGGAATTAGAGTCTTTTCTAGTAGTGATATATGATGAGATTTTTCATATCTCTAGGCTAATTTATTAAACATTTATACTATCACTTTAGATAAGGTTGTCTACCGCTATCTTTTTTTAACTAAGTCTGACTAGTAAGACATAAAAATTGCATTTTTTCTTTCTGCCACGTTAGCCGATAATGTCTGAGGATAGAGAAAAAAAGAACATATTTATTGCTATAACTATGTCTTACTAGTCAGTCAGACTTAGTTAAAAATGGGTAGTTGTAAATAATGTTATCTAAAGTGGGTATAGAAATACTTTTTCACACACACACACATATATATATATATATATATATATGGAGAGGGTTATATTTATAAACTCTTACAAAATATACTATGTACTCCCGGAAGTACACTAGGTTACACTATGTACTTTCAGGAGTACATAGTGTAATTTGCAAAAAATTGTAAAAGGATCCTTCCCATATATGTGTGTGTGTGCGCGTGCGTGTGTGAATTATTCAACTCTAATATCCAATGTTAATAAAATCGGCCCGACCGTTTTGACCCGGAAACCGATAAACCGGTCTGATTGAAGCAACATACTAGACATACATTAGAACCATTGTGACCCGATGCGACTCGACCGGTTTTCGTGAAAACTGTTGACCGAACTCGGTCCCAAAAGAAAAATCAAAATGAACATATTTGAGTATTCTTTTTCTTATTGAATTACACATATTATTTATCTACAACACTAATATTATCTCAATTATGCATTACGCGATAAATTTTGATTTGATTTATAGTTAGAAATATCATTTACTGAACTTGAAGCCCCGTATCACAATCGTTATATTTTTGTTTGATCTTTTATTGGATAATAATGTGTGATTTATTATTTTTTAAATTAAAATATTTGAAATATTTATGATTTTTGTTAGAAATTTGTGTATATTTATAATTTTTTAAATAAATTATAAAATTATATATAATTATCGGGTCATGGAACCGATCAATGAATATCTCATCAAAAGTGTTTGTTTATTCATAATGGAATTCATAGAAATTCCTTAATAATAAATAACACTCTTTCTTCATTATCAATAATAAAAAATTAGTTTATTCCTAGTTCAAAAGAGAGAGGACTAAACAAATGTGCACTAACAGCGATCTGTCGCTCTCAGGTCCTATGCAAGTTTAGGATAATGTAATAGGGATTTCCACACGGAGTTACAACAATTATGAGAAACTCACAATCTATCTAGTCACTATATTCAAAATTTCACAGGTATGGTTGCTATGACAATGCTGTTGACTGTCAAACTAAACCCCAAAACATCCACTCCAAAAGAAAAGATATTAAGATTGGCTAGTCATTGATTTCAGACAATACAA
The DNA here is from genome assembly GCA_032173675.1 of Gastrolobium villosum. Classification (NCBI taxonomy): domain Eukaryota; kingdom Viridiplantae; phylum Streptophyta; class Magnoliopsida; order Fabales; family Fabaceae; genus Gastrolobium; species Gastrolobium villosum. The sequence continues at coordinate 10,399 of JAVKPL010014617.1, forward strand.
GGAATAGTGTGAACACGAGTCTGGAAGTTCAAAAGTTAATGCTTGATTCAACTATGCCACTATATTTTGAATCGAAGGTGGTAAAAAATTCCATGTAGTGCCTGAGATCCCTTGGAGATGCACGGGAGCTGCTAAAAATTGCAATGACTTCCTGATCTACCGTTTTGACTTTGGATTAGTTAAAGCTTCAAGAAGTCTGAACATCCAACGGTCCATCATCCCTGTTGATGTAAAAGAGTTTTATATTTGATGTGAGCGAAAGAAACACAGTTAACTGCAGTAGGAAGATTTTTAATTCATAAGGACTCCATAAAACCAACTTACGAAAACTTTGTTAAAGAAAATGCACCCCAGTTATGTGATCTAACATTTGCTACCGGAAGAAATAATTATATCGCATCTAAAGGACAAGTCACTTTTTGCATAAAATCTCAGTTTTGTAGATACAATAATCCAATGGCACACACACTGCAAAATTGGTAGTTAAGGAAAAAACCTGTTAAAGCAAAGGTTCCACCTAGCACTGCGCAAAGCCGAGTAATAAAATGAAGAAAACTGCGGCGTTCTTCTTTGATAGTGACAGTAATGGGTGAGAGATCATACAAAAAGTAGACAGCTGCACACATGAAATAAATGCGAAATGATATTCAGAACCTGCACTCAGAAATGAACAAAGCCAATTTCAAACACAAAAGCAACCTGGCCAGTTCCGATCAAACTGATTAATAGGAGAATAATATTCTGAAACGGAAAACTGATTAGTTGGTAGAACTTCTTTTGAGATATATCTATATTCCGTTGGAACAACCTGCATCACAATTTGAGAAATTTATGAATTTTACCAAACAAAACGATGCTGAGATTACAGAGGCAATCTCTAAAATGTTCTTCAGATTAAGGGCTGCTCTGGGATTATGAACAGAACCATCAATTCTAACTTCAGGAGTTGCTAAATTTTTTGGGCAGATTGAAGGAAGAGAAATTAGACATTCAAAATAAAGTTTATTTAATTATGGCCGGTCATGAAAGAAGTCTGAACAATACTATAAGTTATGGAGATATAAGTTAGATTTTAAATCCAAGAGTGTGACTGCACTGCACAATCAAGAAATAACAATTTTGCTAAACCAAAATCAAAAACTGATCATTACTTTCTACATATAAAAAGTATACCTAACAATATAAAATATATATATATATATATATTGTCTTCAATTTATATTGCTATATATGAGAAATCACAATATCAATTAATATCAAGTAACTCTATCTACTATATCTAGCAATATCCACTACTATTAGGTAACTTTATCTACTATATCAAACAATATCTATCAATACAAACTCTTTTTACTAACAGGGCCTGGCCCATCTAGATCATTGGTTCCATCCTTATTTCCTCCTCACATACACCTTCCTAATCAGAGGCATGCTACTAACATATGTCATTTAGGCCACGTTTGAAGATTATTCAAGAAATAGCTCAATACTCAAACCTTTATATAATATTTGAATGTTCCACTTGTATCATGCAGAATCCTTTCTGTCCCGTCAAGTGGGTTGTGAATGCCTGGATATTTGGGACCAAATGACAAATCGTGGATAATGTGACTTACATTCACATTCTTTGAACCATCAAATATCTGTAGAAAATCATCACAACTGAATTAGGTATCTGATATACAACAAATCATGAACCTGATGAGCATAATTGTAAGCAAATTTTAGACAGGAAGGTCTGACACAAGCTATTAAAGTCACGTTTCAATGAATTTATCTGCATATTCCTAATAAAGACTAAAAAAATTAGATTACGGAAATTTCATCCTTGTATAAATTGGTATCATTTACAAATAATTGAACTTTTCTGTAAGTCCCTATTGGTGTGCAGTAATGCAGCATTGTAGTTGCTCCCCTATTAGGAATGAGGACTCTTTTCTTTATAGTTGGCCCTTTACAATGCAGTTGTATTGCGTGAGAGCATGCTGTGTAACTCATAGCCAGAACAGAAAGGGAAGGTTTATCTCAGTTATAGAAGCCAGGTTGTAGCATAAACAATCCCACACTTGAGTGAAAAAGGACTGACTATTATTTCTGAATTTGTTGTAAATAATTGTATTTGTTTATTTCTTTATTTTTTTATTTCCATTCTAGAATCTTCTTTGGGCTTAGTCCATTAGGTTATTTAGTCTTTGTAAATAGAGAGCAATTGCAAAGATGTAATGAACAATTATCAAATAATATCATCCCTTTTTTCAACTTGGTATCAAAGCTCTCGATTCTGAGGGCTCTGCTTCCGCGACTGCCACCTTCAAAGCGGAACCCTATTTGTTTGCCTCTCACTGCCATCACCACTGGAAAAAAAATTTCGGGGACCTTTTGGACTGAGAGGATCTTTGTTTGACTCTTTTTCTACCGCAGTACTGTTCATCGGTACTGTTCACAGTGCGAACTGCTCATCATACTATTCATGCGCACTGTTCATCAGTGCTGTTCACGAGGTACTGTTCATCGGGTATTGTTCACGCAAAAAGGACACTTAGGAAAGTAATTATTTATTTTAGCAAAGGACACTTAGGAAAGTAATTATTTATTTTAGATTATATATTTTAATACATTGTACATTCTTTTTATTTAGATTATGAGCAATGCTAATAGTTGATTTGTTGTCACAAAGCAACTTTATAGGAGTTTCACAATTTATCTCCGGTTATGCAACAAATTCCTTGTATCATAACTCAAAACTCAACCTCTGTACTTGATTGGGAAACTAACACTTTGTTTCTTACTCCTCCATATAACTAAATTTCCAGCCAAGAACATACAGTAACCAAAGGTTGATCACCTATTAATAATTGACCCTGCATAATTAGAATTTGTACATACTTCCATCGATAGGTATCTACCTCTTTTGAACAATAATCCTCTGTCCACTGCCTATAAGTGATGCACCCTCAAGCCTAGTATGTACCAGGTATATCGATTTACCAACTAACCTCTAATATTGAGCTCTATCAACTTTGAGACTTTCATTTTGTGGTCCTACTCAACAGGTATACCAACCTAGCTTCCTAGTTTCCCTAAGGAAGTAAAGAACATACTTCCTTTAAGAAATAAAGATGTCTTGTTTGGTGTAAGCAACTACAATCCCAAGAAGTATTTGAGTCTTACAAGACCTTTCATCTCAAACTCAGTTGCTAGTTTTCTCTGAGAAGATGTTCCTCAATTAAGTGATCACCTAATATTATAAATTTCATCAACATACATAAGACATTGAGTTTACCTTCCTTTGAATGTGATGAAACTAAATGAATGCGCAAACAAATTTGAAAGGAAACAGTATCTATATTGAAATTGTTCTACAAGCCGAGACACTTTGGCTCATAGGAATATCACAAAAAGTGAACACATGTACACTGTCTTGAATAATCTTCACTTTCTACATTTGTATCAGTTCTGACCTCTCTCTAACTTTCTCTCAATTTCCTTCATTTTGTTCCAATTTCTCTGCACTCCAAATTCTATCACTAGCAGTTTCCAATCGCCAAATAGTATATACATGTGTGTTCTGCTATAATAGGTAACTCTGGAAGGACATGAAACCACTCATGCATCCTTTAACAAGATATTCAGTCCAACATTTATGACTAATTACTTAAAAACAAATAGGAAAAACTAGTAGCAGAAGAGGATCACTTTATCATGCAAAAAAAAATTGAAAATGAACTTAACACTCGATAGATGAATTGAACCCAATCAAATACAAATCATGGAATTTTAAGCTAGATTTTTAAAATTATATGCATAGTGCAACAAGATATTACCATGACTGTGAGCGGTGTGTTCCATTTCGACAAGATCAGATATATATTCATTGCCGATTATATGGCCATAACTGTTCAAGCGAAGCTGCAACAAGTCCAAACAAATTACAGTAAACAATGATTAATGAAAAACAGGATTAAAAAAAAAAAAAAAAGGTTAGATATATTTACTTGACACAATTTCATGGCTATTAAATAACAACCACCATGAACAATTAACAAGTTTATATTTTTTTAATGTATGTTCAGAGTAAACAGTTAAAAAGAGATACATAATGAACCTTGTGTCTCAACTCTCAACTACACAATGGAGACCGAATATATCTGTTAGAAATAATATATGTTATAAATAATGGGACAGGATCCGTTTACAAACTTTTTGAAATTTTTTTACAACTTACACTATATTCTCCCGGGAGAACATAGTGTAGTTTGCAAAAGTTTGTATTCTCCCGGAAGAATATAGTGTAGTTTGTAAGAGTTTATAAACAAAAAAGTTTGTAAATATAATCTATCCCAGAAATAATATAATAGTATTGTATTATTTATTATTCTGCTATTCTAGTAGGTTATTTGGGCTTGGCCCATTAGATCATTTATCCTCTTTAAATAGAGGTCCTTTGTACAGTGCATTCATACATTCTAAATTCTAATTTGGTATGAGAGAAACATGTGAGTTCATTTGGCTAAAATAATTGCTTAAGGAACTACATCTCTGTGAATAGCAGCCCAGGAAGCTCATTTGTGACAATCAAGCAGCATTGCATATATCCTCTAATCCAATCTTTCATGAGAGGACCAAACTTATAGAAAATGATTGTCACTATATATAATTTTTCAATACAATTTTGTTATTTCCTGACTGCACTGCACAATCAAGAAATAACAATTTTGCTAAACTCTAAAATTTTATATTCTTAACCTAGACATTTTTTTAGGAATTGTCATATTTTTACATTAATTCTTCGAGAAACCTCACTCGTGTGCATTTTATACAATACCCGATATTAGTTCTGGAAGCACTGCTTATTATTTTTACCCCAAATTTGAAATTCTTAATCTACATATTTTTCTAGGAATATATATATTTTTATTATAATTTTTCGGTATACTTCACCGGTATGCATTTATTCCGCGAAGCAGAACCAGTATCTATATTTTTCAACAGAAAAGCGACTTAAGCATTATTTAACCTTCTATATGATTATCCTAATCTTTCTATATTTATCTAAATTCAATTTTGGAACTTTTTCCTAACTCATAATTAAATTATTTAAATTCTTAATTTAGCGGTGCGGGTTCTTACGGAAATCAAAATAAAATAATAAAAAGAATGAAGGAAAAGAGAGAAGGGAGAAAGCCAAATAGGAAATAGGTTGAAGATGAGGATGAAAATAAGCTTTTGTCGAAGGAAGTGCCTGAAATTTCAAGTTTATTGAGCCTTTTAGTTAAATTTATCATATTACTCCTATTTTTTATTACATACGGCTTTTCACGATCAGCTCAATTAACATAAAGAAATTGGGTTCCCAAATTGCTTACGAAAAAAAAATAAAAAAAAAGATATTTAACTAGACAAAATGTGTGAACCAGTCATATTTCGTAGAGTTCATTGAATCTTTAATTAGAAAAAAAAAATTAAGAAATATTTTAAATTTTTTTTTTTGCTAAATTTATAGTTTTGTTCCGACTTTTTAACAAGATTTTCTCTCCTTTTCATTTATCCAATAGGGGAAAATTATGAGCTTGTAATTCATATAGAGTTTGGATTCTATTTATAAATATAAGTATCATCTCCTTATCATTTACCGATTCACTGGCGGACGGGTATATGATTAGCTTTTTCACATCTCTTGGCTAACTATTTATAAGTAAATTTGTAAAGCAGGTTAAACCTGAAATTTTTAAACACATCTATTCTGGTTGAATGATCGATCTGAATAGAAAAGACAGCTGCGTGAATGAATATAATGTAGAAAGCAAACAATTTGTCTGATTAGTTTAATAAAAGTAAGATGTGAAGTATAAATGAAATGTTGTGAATTCTTCTATGAGATGGTACAATTTCAACTTATTATGATTTTTCGTTGCACCTTATTCATAAAATCAAAGTAAACATCAAATTAAGAGGAAGGATAGTGGACTAAAGTACAATCATTCCAAATCTTCTCACTCCTTTGCAAAATTTGAGTTTGGTTTCGCTTGAACAATGGTGTATTTACCATAAATTTTGTAACGTCTCTGTGGCATGATTTTCCCTCATCTTTCACAAGGCTGAGGCAACAATTATTGTCTACTGTTTGATTACCAACAAATACTGAAAAGAAAATTTGTTGACCATAGTTTGGCTTTAACTTGTTTACACAATCACTCAATACTTTTGGTATGGCGATAGTGGCCCTGACGCTTTATTATGGTCATTAGAGGAGCCCAGAGATATTGATTGCACAATTTGAGAAGAAAGTGATGTACTAATCAATAAGGTATAACACACCATAAATGTCATCGATACATAAAAACTGCTGAAAGATGCCATGGCCCTTTAGACAATAGTATTTTACCCTTGCTTCTTTGAGGCTTTTTTTTGGGTATCCTGCTTCCTTTTAGGCTTTGCTCGTGGTAGTGAGTGATCAATATAGCCATATTTATACTTTAAATTCGAAACGTAAACATTTGCAAAAATTAATAGGTACCACTAACTCCATCGAAATAAATAAAGTAAGTTAAACGTCATTCTTGTTTCCAAAAAAAAAACGTCTTTCTTTAATTGCTTTACAAAAAACATTTAATTTGTTCTTTATTTCGTAGTTTTCTTGCAAAGTTCATAATTGTATTTTCAAACGTTGTAATAACAATTTAAAAAATTACACACAGTTGTTATGGAAAACTCATAAAATGTTTTACAAATTCAAACGGATTATATATTACTACATATAGTGGGTAGGCCGTAGGTGTGACGAGAGGTTATGTGTATTATTTGGGATGTGAGGCGTAGCTTTTTTTTTTTGCCTACTTTTTTTTTTTTTTTGGTGAAGATTTATTTGCCTACTTTAGCTTAACAAATGTAGAAACAAGTTTTCTTTTGGCTTTGGAAAAACATTAATTAACATAATGTGACTCTTCAAGGATTATTTTTGACAAATAAAAATATGCTTGGACTTGTGGTGAAATATAAACATTTTTTATTTTAATTTTTTCTACGAAAAAGGATTGTAAGAACCCTTACAAGATACTATTCTTTGTATAGATGAAACAATTGCAACATCAAGAACAAGAAGGGTTTGACATCCTCTAGGACCTATGTTTATATTTGCATGGATGGGAGTGAACGCTAATGAAAATGGCAAGCGCAACCAAAGCTTTAACAACACTGTTTTCAAAAGTACACAAACATTCAAGAATGGTGTTAAAGAATCATTTCAACTCAAAACCTTTAGGTATTGGGTGAGAACTTTTTAATGATTTATATTATTCTCTAACACACCCCTCATGCAAGAGCCATGTGGGTTAGAAGCGTGGATATTGCACAGACCCAATTTTGGTTTACTTTTGTGCTTTTTATTTTAATTCCACTTTTAAGTGGGGGCAGTGAAGATCAAACTCGTGACCTCGTGGTCACTCGAGCTCTGATACCATGTTAAAGAATCATTTCAACTCAAAACCTTAAGAGATTGAGTGAGAATTTTTTTAATGATTTATATTATTCTCTAAGAAATGGTAAAGCTGAGAATGTTACACTCGGAAGCTCCAAAAGAAGGGGAAACTTACAAGTACTTGTAACAAACAATGCTCTTAATCGTTAGTTTTGTTAGTAGTTAGGAGAGTTCGTTTGTAGCTTTTGTTATATATATGTGCCATCACTTAGGATTTGCTTATAACCTTGTATCGGTATAGCAGTAACAGTTGTTTTATAGGTGAAGAATTTAAATAGTGGTTGTACTTGTATGTAATAAGAGTAAGGATATTTTAATTAATAAAAATATTTACTACTAACTTACTACCCATCACATCACCATTGGATCAAAGAGAGAGAATGTTAAAAAGTTTTTGTAGAGAGAGAAAATATTAATCTAATGGTGATTAGATAGGTAGTAAGATGGTAGTAAAAAATCTTGGTAGTTAGAATATCCTTCCTCATGTAATAATATCGGCATATGAGTCCTGTCAAAATTCTGTACTATATGTTGTTCATTTTTCTCTATTTTCTGAAAGGGAAAAATATTTATCCTTTTAAATGATATAACTTATATCATTTCACTCTCACACAGAGGTGAAACTCACACCTTTATTTTTATTTTTTTGTCAACTCTCTCTTCTCCTTTATCCATATCTTTCTCTCTCTTAAAATGACACATTTTTATTTCCTTTAAAATGATACACACTTTTCCCTTTCTCAAAATAAAAAATAGCCTCGCCCCTAACAGAGAAACGATCGGATCAACTAACACACAAAAACTGGATTTCCAAATTTGGTACGGAAATTTAAAAAAATGATAATTAACTAGTCAACATGTGTGTACCAATCATATTTCATAGAGATGAATGAATCATTCATTACAAAAAAAAAAATGATGAAATGTTTTAAAAGTACTTTTGCTAAATTTATAGTTTTGTTCCAAATTTTTAACAATATTTTCTCTCCTTTTCGTCTATCGAATAAGGGGAAATTATGTAATTCATTGTTTGGGTTTGATCAGACCAAATACAATATGGGCTGGCAAATATGTATTGGGCTAAATCACACATGGCTGAGATGAGGATCAGATTCTTTGTCTTGGGGAATTGTTGTTGAGGATCAGTATGCTTTTGTCCTTAGTTAGCGCGATGAGTCCGAATGGGGGTACCTGCGAAGACACTCTGATACTTAAGTCAGTATCAGAGGCAGGTGTAAGTATATTCTTAATGATAATAGATGGATGTACCTGGGCGTGTATCCCCTGCTTTTATAGCGATTCTAGTATCGCCTTCATAAGGCGGCATGGCTCTTGATTGGCAATGTTTGGGCTGCAGGTCAGGCTAGGGCCTGGGTAGCCTTATCTTCTTGATGTCAAGCTATCCTGATAGAATTTCGGCGAGCTAGTGTTGTCATTAGTCGGAAAGCGTGGTGCGTTTTGCCTTGGTTCTTAAGTTAGTTTCCTTCTCTAGAGATTACGCCAAAGGGCAGTTTCATGCGCGATGTGGGCATCGCGCTGTGCTAGGCGCGTGATGATGACCATCGCACTTAGCTCTGGACCTCTTGTAAGTTTGGGCTTCTTTGTAGGTTTTGGGCCTCCAATGGGCCTATCATATTTTGTCTAGATCGGGATTCTTTTTAGGGTTTTATAATTCTCATGTTGAAGGAGAATTGAAATCTCATGTTGTAGAGATAAAAAGCATGTGGGACCCATGTGTTAGAAAAAATTATATGTAGGACCCATGTCAGCACGGAAATCGAATGGTGTGTAGGAAAATTATAATTCTCATGTTAAATGAGAATTATAAAACCCTTCTTTTTATTATATAAATGTTATCTCCTTTTCATTTACCTATTCATCATCGAAGGTGATGTGTTTTCGGTCGAAGATTACATTATTAATTTCGACAGAAATTGAAAATTTCGTCACTAATTTTGACGAAATTATTTCCCTCATAATTGAGTCTTTTCTAGTAGTGATATATGATAAGATTTTTCATATCTCTTGGCTAATTTATTAAACATTTATACTATCACTTTAGATAAGGTTGTCTACCGCTATCTTATTTTAACTAAGTCTGACTAGTAAGACATAAAAATTGCATTTTTTCTCTCTGCCACGTTAACCGATAACGTCTGAGGAGAGAGAAAAAAAGAACATATTTATTGCCATAACTATGTCTTACTAGTCACTCAGACTTAGTTAAAAATGGGTAGTTGTAAATAATGTTATCTAAAGTGGCTGTAGAAATGCTTTTTCACACACACACATATATATATATATGGAGAGGGTTATATTTATAAACTCTTACAAAATACATTATGTACTCCCGGAAGTACACTAGGTTACACTATGTACTTCCAGGAGTACATAGTGTAATTTGCAAAAATTTGTAAACAGATCCTTCCCATATATGTGTGTGTGTGCGCGCGCGTGTGTGAATTATTCAACTCTAATATCCAATGTTAATAAAATCGGCCCGACCGTTTAGACCCGGGAACCGATAAACCGATCATATAACTGGTTCGATTGAAGCAACAGACTAGACATGCATTAGAACCATTGTGACCCGATGCGACTCGACCGGTTTTAGTGAAAACTGGTGACCGAACTCGGTCCCAAAAAAAATCATAATGAACATATTTGAGTATTCTTTTTCTTATTGAATTACATATGTTATTTACCTACAACATTAATATTATCTCAATTATGCACTACGCGTTAAATTTTGATTTGATTTATAGTTAGAGATGTCATTTACTGAACTTGAAGCCCCGTATCACAATTATTATATCTTTGTTTGATCCTTTATTGGATAATAATGTGTGATTTATTATTTTTCAAATTAAAATATTTGAAATGTTTATGATTTTTGTTAGATATTTGAGTATATTTATAATTTTTTAAATAAATTATAAAATTATATATAATTACCGGGTCATGGAACCGAATCAATGACTGAGCTGGTTTTGATAAGATTGCTTGATATCTCATCAAAAGTGTTTGTTTATTCATAATGGAATTCATAGAAATTCCTTAATAATAAATAACACTCTTTCTTCATTATCAATAATAAAAATTTAGTTTATTCTTCAAAAGAGAGAGGACTAAACAAATGTGCACTAACAGCAATCTGTCGCTGTCAGGTCCTATGCAAGTTTAGGATAATGTAATAGGGTTTCCACACGGAGTTACAACAATTATGAGAAACTCACAATCTATCTAGTCACTATATTCAAAATTTCACAGGTATGGTTGCTATGACAATGCTGTTGACTGTCAAACTAAACCCCAAAACATCCACTCCAAAAGAAAAGATATTAAGATTGGCTAGTCATTGATTTCAGACAATACAAGGAATAGTATGAACACGAGTCTGGAAGTTCAAAAGTTAATGCTTGATTCAACTATGCCACTATATTTTGAATCGAAGGTGGTAAAAAATTCCATATAGTGCCTGAGATCCCTTGGAGAAGCACGGGAGCTGCTAAAAATTGCAATGACTTCCTGATCTACCGTTTAGACTTTGGATTAGTTAAAGCTTCAAGAAGTCTGAACATCCAACGGTCCATCATCCCTGTTGATGTAAAAGAGTTTTATATTTGATGTGAGCGAAAGAAACACAGTTAACTGCAGTACGAAGAATTTTAATTCATAAGACCAACATTGCGAAAACTTTGTGAATATCATAATTTTACAATCCTACAGACGGAATTAATCTACTAAATAGGTTGAATTCTTGCTGAAAATGCAAAACCCCAGTTAAATTCTCTAAATTATGTGATCTAACTTAAAATTTGCTAAACCGGAAGAAATAATTATATCTCAGGAACTTTAATATTTGTATCTAAAGGACAAGTCACTTTTTTCACGGTAAAGTATATCTCAGCTTTGTAGATACAATAATCCAATGGCACACGCACTGCACATAATTGGTAGTTAAGGAAAAAAACCTGTTAGAGCAAAGGTTCCACCTAGCACTGCACAAAGCCGAGTAATAAAATGAAGAAAACTGCGGCGTTCTTCTTTGATAGTGACAGTAATGGGTGAGAGATCATACAAAAAGTAGACAGCTGCACACATGAAATAAATGCGAAATGATATTCAGAACCTGCACTCAGAAATGAACAAAGCCAATTTCAAACACAAAAGCAACCTGGCCAGTTCCGATCAAACTGATTAATAGGAGAATAATATTCTGAAACGGAAAACTGATTAGTTGGTAGAACTTCTTTTGAGATATATCTATATTCCGTTGGAACAACCTGCATCACAATTTGAGAAATTTATGAATTTTACCAAACAAAACGATGCTGAGATTACAGAGGCAATCTCTAAAATGTTCTTCAGATTAAGGGCTGCTCTGGGATTATGAACAGAACCATCAATTGTAACTTCAGGAGTTGCTAAATTTTTTGGGCAGATTGAAGGAAGAGAAATTAGACATTCAAAATAAAGTTTATTTAATTATGGCCGGTCATGAAAGAAGTCTGAACAATACTATAAGCCTATGTAGCACCGATACCGACACGGGACACACGACACTCCGACAAGTTAATTCTAAAAAATGTTAGATTTCGACACGATAGGACACGTTTTGATATTAAATAATAATTTTAATTTATGTAGTTTACGTTATATTTAATATCCAATAATTTGACAAAAAAATAATCTAAACTTATAATATTTATAAATTTTATAAAGAAACATAAGATATCACAAATATTCATATTAAAATCAATAAAATAGTAATCGTAATCCAACAATCTAATAGTTGGAACTAAAAATTCAACACAACACAACCTTTAAAACTTTTTTTGAATTTCTATAACGCGTGTTGGAGTGTCGGGAGTGTCATAGTATCCGAGAGTGTCGGGAAGCGTCGGACACGACATGTCAGGGGTTTTGAAGTGTCGGTTCTTCATAGCTATAAGCTAAGGAGATATAAGTTAGATTTTAAATCCAAGAGTGTGACTGCACTGCACAATCAATAAATAACAATTTTGCTAAACCAAAATCAAAAACTGATCATTACTTTCTACATATAAAAAGTATACCTAACAATATAAAATATATATATTTGTTTGCCTCTCACTGCCATCAAACCTCCACCGGAAAAAAAAAATTCGGGGATCTTTTGGACCGAGAGGATCTTTGTTTGACTCTTTTTCTACCACGGTACTGTTCACCGTGCGAACTGTTCATCGTACTGTTCATGCGCCCTGTTCATCAATGCTGTTCACGCAAAAAGGACACTTAGGAAAGTAATTATTTATTTAGATTATATATTTTAGTACATTGTACATTCATTTTATTTAGATTATGAGCAATGCTAATAGTTGATTTGTTGTCACAAAGCAACTTCATAGGAGTTTCACAATTTATCTCCGGTTATGCAACAAACTCCTTGTATCATAACTCAAAACTCAACCTCTGTACTTGATTGAAACTAACACTTTGTTTCTTACTCCTCCATATAACTAAATTTCCAGCCAAGAACATACAGTAACCAAAGGTTGATCACCGATTAATAATTGACCCTGCAAAATTAGAATTTGTACATACTTCCATCGATAGGTATCTACCTCTTTTGAACAGTAATCCTCTGTCAACTTTAAGATACTATAGGATTCTGTCCACTGCCTATAAGTGATGCACCCTCAGGCCTAGTATGTACCAGGTATATCGATTTACCAACTAACCTCTAATATTGAGCTCTATCAACTTTGAGACTTTCATCATCTTTTTCCATTTTGTGGTCCTGCTCAACAGGTATACCAACCTAGCTTCCGAGTTTCCCTAAGGAAGTAAATAACATATTTCCTTTAGGGGGCGTTTGCTATAGGAAATTTTTTTAGAATAGTAGGGAAATGTAATAGATAGAGAAATGATTGGAAAGATGGATAAAGTGAAATAGATAGAAAAATGTAAAAAAAAAGTTGTTTGGTGGGGGAAAATTTTACTAGGAAAATTAGGTAGCTTTATGAAATCAACATTGCATTAAAAGTGAGATAACCGGTTTTCTGAAAATCCCACCTTCAAATTGGGTTTTTGAACAGTGAGGATATCTATGTTTCTCATAAATCCATACTTCCTGGATAGATGGGTTTTTGGAGAAAATATGTTGAAACAAACATGGTGTTTCTAAAAGCCATACTTGAGAAAGATAGATATCCTCCAAAAACCATCCCAACCAAACACCACCTAAGAAATAAAGATGTCTTGTTTGGAGTAAGCAACTACAATACCAAGAAGTATTTGAGTCTTATAAGATCTTTCATCTCAAACTCAGTTGCTAGTTTTCTCTGAGAAGATGTTTCTCAATTAAGTGATCACATAATATTATAAATTTCATCAACATACATAAGACATTGATTTTACCTTCCTTTGAATGCTTTAAGAACAGAGTGTGATCACCCTGACACGACCTATATCCCAAAGACACCGTTGTCTTTGTGAATCTTCCAAACAATGCATAGGGAGACTGCTTTAGTCTATGTAAGTCCTTTTCATAATTTACATACTTTATTTATACACAAGGAGAATGATACCCAGGTGCAATCTTCACGTAAACTTCCTCTTCCAAGTTTTTGTGAAGAAAGACATTTTTAACATCAAATTGTTGCAATCTCCACCGCAATGAGTGGCATAGGAGAGTGACACTCATGATAGTCGAGTCCTTCTGCAATTAACCTTATTTTATATTGATCTAGTGTACCATCAGACAAAAATTGTAAGGTATATATCCATCAACAACCGACTGGGGGTTGCTGGTCTTTCAAGAATCTCTCATGTCCCATTTTTCTCCAATGCCCTCATCTCCTTATTCATGACTTTAACCCAATTCTTGTCCTACAGTGTTTTTTGCACTATTGTTGAGATCCTGATAAAATCAATGGTGGAAATGAAACTCATTCCGGAAGGAAAGGATTTTAGAATAGGCAAGTGGGGTAATAGGATATTTGATACACGACCTTTTTCGTTTCCTCAAGGCAATGGGTAAGTCATCTTAATCAAGATCTTAATATTTAAAGAAATATTCAAAGTATAAGAGACACTAACATAAGGATTAATCTTAAGTTTAATGATATTATTGTTTCCTTTGGATTTAAAGAAAATATTATTGATCGATGTATATATCTGAAGATCAGTGGGAGCAAGTTTATATTATTGATTCTGTATATTGATGATATTTTGCTGGCAACTAACGATCTTGGTTTTTTAAATGAGACTAAGAAGTTTCTCTCTAGTAACTTCGAAATGAAAGATATAGGTGAGGCAGCTTATGTGATAGGAATAGAAATATTTCGTGATAGATCGCAAGGATTGTTAAGTTTGTCTCAGGAAGCATCCATTAATAGAGTTCTAGAGAGATTCAGAATGGAAAACTGCTCATCGTCTCCAGTTCCAATTCAGAAATGAGATAAGTTATGTCATAAAAGTGAATTGGAACAAAAAGAAATTGAAAGAACTAAAGGTCACATGCTTACTTATAGAAGTTCTAACAACTTTGAAGTGATTGGATACACAGATTCAGAATTTGCAGGATTCGTAGACACAAGAAAGTCTACATGTGGGTACCTGTATCTTTTAGCTGAAGGAGCTATATCATGGAAAAGTGCGAAGCAGACTGTAAAAGATGCGTCCACTATGAAATGCGAAGCAGAATTTGTGGCATGCTTTGAAGCTACGATTCAGGCTAAATGGCTACAGAATTTCATTTCAGGGCTTGGATTGGTCGACAATAATGAAAAGCCGCTGAAAATTTATTGTGATAATTCCGCAGCAATCTTTTTTTCTGTAAACGACAAGTATTCCAAAGGTGCTAAACATATGGAGTTAAAGTACTTTGTCGTTAAAGAAGAGGTTCAGAAACATAGAGTGCCTATAGAGCATATTAGCACCGATCTTATGTTAGTTGATCCCTTGACGAATGGACTACTTTTATAATAAATAAATAAATATATAATATTTTTATTTAAATATTAAATAAGCAGGCTTACAGGCTAAAAGGCCAGGCATTCTATGTGCAACGGCGCCCAAGACATTTACTTGTCATGTATGTAAAATGGGCATTATGTCAGCTACTGAATGATAAAAATTATGGTTATGCATTAATTGTTGACACTCTGAGCTCATTAATGAATATATGTTTCTGTTATTGTCTTATTTTCAATTTATGTATGCATGCAAGTATATGTGATGATATTGAAAATATTTATGGTACATTATGAAGACATTATTGTTGGAAATAATGTACACTCCCTATTAAAGTATCATGTTAAGAAGAAGAGTCAATATAGTAGTACATGGAAGGGGCTATGCCGACTTGATAGCATACAACTGCCATGACTCATGTTGATTTTATTTCTAATAATGAATTATGATGCCGTCAATGTATGGAACCTTTAGCCTAGTAAATGCGCATTATAGTGAATGTTAATTAAATCATGAAGGGACACCTTATGACATGAGTCAAGTGGGAGAATGTAAAACTATTTGTGTCTCATGTGTAATGTGTGTCAATTGGTTTAATTAATTATAAAAGAGGCTTTATGGTAATTGACGTTTCGCATTAATGGTAATTGACATTTTGACGTTTTGCATTATGGTAACGTTTCACATTAATGGTAATTGACGTTTTGACGTTTCGCATTAATGGGAAGTTACAGGGAGTTATTTGAAACTTCGTAACTGGTGACATGGTTCAGTTATATTAAGAGGAAAATGGTGAGTCTCTGATTACGATTATCTCTGAGAATTCTCTCCTTCATGGTCTGCCCATAAAAGTTGTATCAGATACCTGTCATATAAGATACAAGAAAAACAAAGGGTAAAGACTCTGAGAAATGATCTTTAATCTTCAAAGTTCTTCCGCACTAATGGACAAAGGTACGCTCTTACGTGAAAATCATGAATTCTGAATATCTTGTATCATGTTCTTGAATGGGCATGCATAAATTATTGAATTGCTGATAAAATGCTTACATGCTCATGATGATCTTTATCATCATCTGATACAGTTTTTATAAGGCTGTAAGTGGCAGGAAAATACTTTGAAAGAATGTAAGTAGAAGATGAACTGTGAACTTTACACTTGTTATAATATGATACACACACTCAAATCATTTACAGGTAACACCACCCTAGTTAATCTGCAATATGAATTTAAAAAAAAAATAAAAAAATGATCTATGTCATACGTAAAAAATGATTTTTGGTTTACAGTTAAAAAAAAAAAAAAAAAGAGCGAATAACAACGAAGAGCAAGAAAAATCAAAGATGTTACAAAGCTGCCTAATCTCTACACGTATCTGAAATGGCCACTCCCTTTAAACAAACATTGGCACAAAAACAGAGGCCTTATCCACAATCCTATCCCATAAGACAGACATTATTAGAAATGCAACCGTTTTCTTCCAGTCCAAGGCACCAAAGGACCACAAAAAGTGAACACATGTACACTGTCTTGAATAATCTTCACTTTCTACATTTGTATCAGTTCTGATCTCTCTCTAACTTTCTCTCAATTTCCTTCATTTTGTTCCAATTCCTCTGCACTCCAAATTCTATCACTAGCAGTTTCCAATCGCCAAATAGTATATACATGTGTGTTCTGCTATAATAGTTAACTCTGGAAGGACATGAAACCACTTATGCATCCTTTAACAAGATATTCAATCCAACATTTATGACTAATTACTTAAAAACAAATAGGAAAAACTAGTAGCAGAAGAGGATCACTTTATCATGCAAAAAAAAAATGAAAATGAACTTAACACTCGATAGATGAATTGAACCCAATCAAATACAAATCATGGAATTTTAAGCTAGATTTCTAAAATTATATGCATAGTGCAACAAGATATTACCATGACTGTGAGCGGTGTGTTCCATTTCGACAAGATCAGAAATATATTCATTGCCAATTATATGGCCATAACTGTTCAAGCGAAGCTGCAACAAGTCCAAACAAATTACAGTAAACAATGATTAATGAAAAACAGGATTAAAAAGAAAAATAAAAAGGTTAGATATATTTACTTGACACAATTTCATGGCTATTAAATAACAACCACTATGAACAATTAACAAGTTTATATTTTTTTAATGTATGTTCAGAGTAAACAGTTAAAAAGAGATACATAATGAACCTTGTGTCTCAACTCTTAACTACACAATGGAGACCGAATATATCTGTTAGAAATAATGGGATAGGATTCGTTTACAAATTTTTTGGAATTTTTTTACAACTTACACTGTATTCTCCCGGGAGAACATAGTGTAGTTTGCAAAAGTTTATATTCTCCCGAGAGAATATAGTGTAGTTTGTAAACAAAGAAGTTTGTAAATATAACCTGCCCCAGAAATAATATAATAGTATTGTATTATTTATTATTCTGCTATTCTAGCAGGTTATTTGGGTTTGGCCCATTAGATCATTTAACCTCTTTAAATAGAGGTCCTTTATACAGTTCTATATACAATTGAATACAATGCATTCATACATTCTAAATTCTAATTTGGTATGAGAGCAACATGTGAGCTCATTTGGCTAAAATAATTGCTTAAGGAACTACATCTCTGTGAATAGCAGCCCATGAAGCTTATTTGTGACAATCAAGCAGCATTGTGTAAGAACGCACCGTTAATTAAGGTAATTAGTGAATTAATTATGATAATTAGGAAATGATTCCATAATTGACCTTAATAATTATTATTGGGCTTAAATAATTATACTGAGTGAGTAAAAATGCTGAAAGTCGCTTTTCGGAAGAAAAACACAGATACCGGTTCTGCTACCCGGTATAAATGCGTACCGGAAAAGTATCCCGGAAAATTATAACGAATGCATGATAATTACTAGGATATTATGTAGGACTTGTAAAACAAGTTTCAAGTCAAAATAATGTAATCTGATGCCAGAACTGATACTGGCTATGGAAAAGCGCGTACCGGAAAAGTGCTCCGAAAAATAAAATAAAAATATGAAAAATTCCAAAGTTTGGGATCAAGATCTTTTGCGTTGCTATTAAGGCTAATACTGCGCTTAAGTGGCCAATTGCCTATATATACTATCTTTAGAGGGCACAAAACCCTAGGCAGCCTCTATCCTACGTGAACCGTGGTTGGCTGAATTGGAGCTACTGTTCCATTGCCTTTTCCTTCATCTTTTCTTGAGCTTGTGATCACCTTCTTCACCATTTCTTCTCCTAAACAACTAGAGTGTGTCTTGTGAGAATGAAGTGCAACCTTTTTCTGAGTTGAGGTGCTAGTTGAAGGGTGTTTAGTGGGCTGTGATATTGTCTTCCTTGTTGAGAGCTATTGTTCATGCCATTGGAGGCTTCAAGGAGCTTCCTTTGTGTTGAAAGGGCCAAACTTTGCACCATTTTCGTACACCATTTTATGGCCTGAGTTGAGGAGCTGTTGGGGAGCTCCTAGAGCACACTTAACTCTGTTTTCAAGCTTTGGTAAGCCTTGTCACCTTTGATCATAGATTTATGGCTTAAAGTTGATGTCTTTGCCATGTTAATGATTAAACAAGAAGGTAAAACGAGTATGAACCTAAAACAGATTAAAGATGCATGCTTTAACGTAACTAAGTGTTAAAAGTTGGATCTTTGGAGTGGATATTCACGAAATGCAGAAATTGCATTCTGTCGTGAGATATCCGGATATTTGTCGAACATATATCCGGATATCAGTATCCGGATATGGTATCCGGATATCAGTATCCGGATATTAATATTCGGATGTGGGATCTGAGTATCCGGATATGGTATATCCGGATATGGTCAGTGTGATATCCGGATATGGCATATCCGGATATGTCCCTTGTAATGTCCGGATATTCTGGGATTTCGCAGAACAGTAGCTGTGTTGTGTGAACAGTAAGCTATTGGGGGTTTGTGGACCCTAGATTAAGGAAGTTGAACTTCTGTAATTAATTAACTAAGTCAGAATCACATGATTAAGGGCTTATGGCTTTGTTGGGAGCCTTGAGACGTAAAACGTAAAAGAAAGGCGTAGTCTTTAAGCCGTATGCTTGTGTTGCATAAGTAATGATATATTATTGGTCCATATCAGATTGTGATACTGCTGAGTTTGGACTTGAGAGTGGTTGGACTCTTGGCTTGGATAGCTAGCTTGCAAGGTAAGCTTTCGTGTCCTCGGTTTAGCCATGTTGTGGTTCCACCATATCCCATGGGGATGTGGTTTATGCATCCTGTGTTACATGCTTTGATGTTTTGGAAATGCTGTTGAGCTATTATATGCAATGTGCTTTTATGATATGCATGTGATGTCCACCTATACGGTAAGCCTGAGTATGTGGTACATACAAGATGGTGAGGCTGTGGGTGAGGTGCAAGCGGTGTTCCTTGTACTTATGTGGGTATAGACGTATTCCTGCATTTCTCTGGACAATAGATTTGATAAACACACATGACATAGATATCTGTTGCACTGCATAGTTTTAGAACTTATATTGTAAATACTGTTTTTGAACTTATATTACACATGTAAGTGAGCTTGGGGTGGAAGATCCTTGAGGACCCCTTGCCTTACTGAGATTTCTTGTTTAGAGATCTCACCCCACGTTTGGGGACGCTTATTTCAGGTTCGGGTAATGTTGAGGGCTCAGGTGGCAGGAGACCAGAACTGAGTTAGATTTATCTGTGCTTTGCTGACATGATGGTTGCTGGTTAACTGACTGCTGCTTATGTTTTCCGCTTTGTTTATGATATTATGTTGAGACATTTGTTGGGCATTGTGCCTTATTAGGTGAGCATGAGGTTTGTCCATGCCACATGGATTGTTATTGTCTTTTATTTGAAGTTGTAATTAAAGTATCAGGATTTTGACCCAGGCTATGTGTTGTAGTCCCGTGGCTTTAGATACTCACATTATATCTATATATGAGGTATTTCAGTTAGTTGTCTTGCAATTTTACATACAGGCAGTATTTTATGAAATTGATTAAGTAATCAAGTTGGTTAAGTTAATGACGTCATAATTGAATTAAAGAAAAAGTTATTCCGCATTTTTTTTAAGCATGGCTTAATACGATAGTATGTTAACAATCCGGGTTAACACGGGCTGTTACATTTTATGGTATCAGAGCACTTTCTAGGGAAAAGACTGTATGTCTTGCAATAACTTAGGATGTTTCGTTGCGTGTCTACTTTGCGTTCTCTCTGATTGGTGTGTGTTATGATAATGCATATGTGACCACGGGGCGTGGGCCTGGTCAACTCATTCTTTGTGTAACTTGTGCAGAGTCATGGTGCCACCAAGGAGGAACCCTAGTACGAGCGAGGATCAATCGGATCCTATCCTGGCTGCATTAGCTGAGATGCAGGCGGCCCGACTAGCCGACCAGGAGGCCACGAGGTTGGCAAACCAGGCGATGCTGGACGCTATCTGAGAGGCGAACCGGCGAGCCACTGCTGAGGTTCTGGAGGAGAACCGGATGGCCAACATGACTATGATGAGGGTCATGTTGGAGGAGTTGAGGGCTGGTCCCGCTGCTGGCCAGTGTCCTCCACCACCTCCACCGCCGCCACCTCCGCCTAGTCAACAGGAGGACACCCAGAGTCAGATGGGTGAGGGCAGTCATTTGACGGGGGCTTTGCAGACCATACCCGTATTTGCTAAGGATCGTGACGAAATCGACCGCAGGCTGAATGCTTTCCGCAAGCATAAGCCACCTTCGTTCGACGGATCTTATGATCCCATTGCTGCTGCCAGATGGTTACAGGCGTTGGACAAAATCTTCCGGATCATGCAGTGTACCGATCCGCAGAAGCTGATGTTTACCACTTACATGCTGGAGGACGAGGCCCATGAGTGGTGGACCAACATTTCTCACGTCTATGAGATGCAGGGCCGTGTGATGACGTGGCCGTTCTTCGAGGAGTTTTTTTTGGGTCAGTACTTTCCTTATGACTCTCAGGAGAGGAAGCAGGGAGAGTTTGACCGCTTGGTGCAGGGCTCGTTGTCTGTCGACGAGTACCTGGCCAAGTTTAATGAGCTGGTCAAGTTTGCTCATTTCCTCATGGCGAGACTGACCCCTATTTTTCTTGCTGCTAAGTTCCGGAGGGGACTTAATGAGGACATTGCTGGACATCTTGCTGGTTCTGCTTCGAGAGACTTCGGAGCTTTAGTACAGCAGTGCCGCGACATTGAGGACTACTGTCGTGCGTGTCAGGCCAAGATGCCAAGATTGAGATGCCACAGGGTACTGGTGGTTCCGCTTCCTGGAGAGACAGGAAGCTTGGAAATAAAGGCAAGGGTAAACAGTTGGCGGCTAAGCAAGCGCCAAATCAGTTCAAAAAGACTTCTACTCAGGGGAGCGCAGCTAGACCTCCTGCTCCTAGATGCTCGGGATGCGGGAAGTCACACTTTGGGTCGTGTTCTACCGGTCAGCTGATTTGCTTTCAGTGTGGCAAGGAGGGCCACTACTCCAGAGATTGCCCGACGGTGAGAGTTGCTGCAGTACATGCTGTGCCATTGCAGATGGTTCCTACTGGAGTGCCAGCAGTGCCACCTACTACGGGGCGAGTATACACACTTGATCGTCAGCAGTCGGACAGAGCTCCGAACCTGGTCAGAGGTACTGTTACCATTGGTGGTTCAGCTGTTGATGTATTGTTTGATTCCGGGGCAACGCACTCTTTTGTTGCTACCCCTATTGCTGTGGGGCTTGAGTTGCCCAGTGATGTGCTTTCTCCACCGATGCGGGTGACCATCGCCACCGGAGAAAAATGTTTGACCTCCACTGTTCATCGCGATGTAGCGTTTCAATGGGATGGCCGTGACTTCTCGGTAGATCTGATAGGATTGCCGATGGCCAACTTCGAGATTATTCTGGGCATGGATTGGCTGTCCAGAAACTGTGCATTGATTGACTGCTGTGCCAAGAGAGTGGTGATGTCTCCGGGTGGGTCCACAGCCAGTTCCTCACCGTTCATTTCAGTTCTGCAGGCGAGGAGGGCCTTGAGAGCAAGGGCATTTGGCTATGTCATGTTGGGAGGTTTGGTGAGTGGGACACAGGAGGATCTCACTGGCATTCCTGTGGTGAGGGAATTCCTCGAGGTATTTCCCGAGGAGATTCCTGAGTTTCCACCGTAGAGGGAGATAGAGTTCTCCATAGATTTATTGCCTGGTGTGGGGCCTATCTCATTGGCTCCATACCGGATGTCGCCACCGGAGTTGGCTGAGCTGAGGAAACACATTGAGGAGCTTTCAGCAAAAGATTTCATTCGACCGAGTGTGTCTCCTTGGGGAGCACCGGTTATATTTGTGAAAAAGAAAGATGGGACCATGCGGTTGTGCACCGACTACAGACAGTTGAACAAGGTGACAATCAAGAACAAGTATCCTCTTCCACGCATTGATGATTTGCTGGACCAGCTCAGGGGTGCTTGCGTATATTCCAAGATCGACCTCCGGTCCGGTTACCATCAGATACGGGTAAAGCTGGAGGATGTTCCAAAGACAGTGTTTCGCTCGAGGTACGGGCATTATGAGTATTTGGTGATCCCGTTCGGACTCACCAATGCACCCGCAGTGTTCATGGACTACATGAACAGGATCTTCCAGCCGTACCTGGATCAATTTGTGATCGTCTTCATTGACGACATCTTGATTTACTCCAAGACGGAGGAGGAGCATGCTGAGCACTTGAAGATTGTTTTGCAAGTGTTGAAAGAGAAAAAGCTTTATGCTAAGTCGTCAAAATGTGAGTTTTGGCTCAAGGCGATGAAATTTCTGGGTCATGTGATTTCTGCTGATGGAGTTGCAGTTGATCCTAACAAGATTGAGGTCGTGATGGATTGGGAGAGGCCCAAGACGGTTACAGAAGTGAGAAGCTTCTTGGGTTTGGCAGGGTACTACAGGAGGTTCATAGAGGGATTCTCCAATATGGTGCTACCGATGACTCGCCTTACCCGAAAGGAGACTCCATTCGTGTGGACACATGAGTGTGAGGAGTGTTTCCAAGAGTTGAAGGAGAGACTGACTACTGCTCCGGTGTTAGTCCTTCCTGATCCTGCGGAGCAGTTTGAGTTATACTGCGATGCCTCTGGTAAAGGGCTAGGCTGTGTGTTGATGCAGAAAGGGAAAGTTGTTGCTTATGCTTCAAGACAGTTGAAACCTCATGAGGAGAACTACCCGACTCACGATTTGGAGTTGGCAGCTATTGTGTTTGCTTTCAAGATTTGGAGGCATTACATGTTTGGCATGAAGTTTGCTGTATTCAGTGACCACAAGAGCCTGGAATATCTGTTTGATCAAATTAGTTGAACATGAGACAGCGAAGATGGATGGAGTTCTTGAAGGACTACGACTTTGAGCTGAGGTATCACCCTGGCAAGGCCAATGTGGTAGCCGATGCTTTGAGTCGGAAATCCGTGAGCTTATCCAGCTTGATGATGAGCGACTACGAGGTAATTGAAAAGTTCAGAGACTTGAGAGTGAACTCCTTGTTTGGGGGCGCACT
The DNA here is from genome assembly GCA_032173675.1 of Gastrolobium villosum. Taxonomy (NCBI): domain Eukaryota; kingdom Viridiplantae; phylum Streptophyta; class Magnoliopsida; order Fabales; family Fabaceae; genus Gastrolobium; species Gastrolobium villosum. The sequence goes on from JAVKPL010014617.1 coordinate 34,398, forward strand.
ACTTGAGATGGAAACAACAGAAGTGATTAATGAGCTGATGGAAAAGATTAAAGAGGCGCAAGTGCAAAGAGAGTGCCTAGATTATGTGAAGAACCAAGACGGTGTGTCTTGGAATGAGGATGGTTTGTTGCTGATCTAGAAGAGGATTGTGATTCCTCGAGGGCCATTGACTGAGGAGGTTATGGCAGAGGCTCATAAGGGCCGGTTCACTATCCACCCTGGTGCTACAAAAATGTACCAGGACTTAAAGAGAAATTTTTGGTGGCCGGGCATGAAGAAGGACATAGCGGTCTACGTGTCCAAATGCCTTATTTGTCAGAAAGTAAAGATTGAGCACCAGAAACCGTCTGGTAAACTTCAACCTCTTGAGATTCCACAGTGGAAGTGAGAGAGTATTTCCATGGACTTGGTGGTGGGATTGCCTAAGACTCAGGCTGGTTGTGACTCTATCTGGGTCATTGTGGACAGATTGACCAAGTCTGCCCATTTTCTTCCAGTGAAGGTGAGCTTCACTATAGAGCAGTTGGCCAAGCTATATGTCCACGAGATTGTGAGGCTTCACGGGTTGCCCGAGAGTATCATCAGTGATAGGGACCCGAAGTTCACATCTCGGTTCTGGGAGGCGCTGCAGGAGGCTTTTGGTACGCAGTTGAGATTGAGTACCGCCTATCACCCTCAGACTGAGCGGACCATCCAGACATTGGAGGACATGTTGAGGGCTTGCACGTTGGAGCAGGGTTCAGCATGGGATAGGTACCTTCCGTTGGTAGAATTCTCGTACAACAACAGTTTTCATGCTAGTCTGGGCATGGCACCCTACGAGGCGCTGTATGGTAGGAGGTGTCGGACTCCTACCTGCTGGTCTGAGGTTGGAGATAAAGAGCTATTTGGCTTGGACTTTGTCCAAGATACTACCCAGCAGATCCAGATGATCAGGGAAAAGTTGAAGCAGGCGCAGAATCGCCATAAAAGCTACTATGATGTCAAGCATCGACCACTGGAGTTCAATGAGGGTGAGCACGTGTTTGTGAGACTTTCACCTGTCACCGGTGTTGGACGGGCACTCGGCGTGAGGAAGTTGAGCCCTCGGTTCATTGGGCCCTACCAGATCCTTGGTAGAGTAGGACCTGTTGCCTATCGACTTGCCTTGCCTCCGAATCTAGCCAACATCCACGACGTGTTTCACGTGTCTCAGCTTCGGAAGTACATAGCAGACCCTTCGCACGTGGTGCAGCCGGATGATGTGGAGGTTCGGGAGAACCTAAAGACTCCCGTAGGACCACTCAAGATCCTCGATCGAGGTGAGAAACAGCTTAGAAGCAAGATCATTCTGATGGTCAAGGTGCAGTGGACTGGGCGTAGTCCCGAGGAGTGCACGTGGGAGCAAGAGGATGAGCTTCTCCGACAGTATCCCGACTTTCGAGACAGGTATGTTTCTGATTTTGAGGACAACATCCTTAAAAAGGTGGGGTGAATGTAAGAACCCGCACCGCTAATTAAGGTAATTAGTGAATTAATTATGATAATTAGGAGATAATTCCATAACTGACCCGAATAATTAATATTGGGCTTAAATAATTATACTGAATGAATAAAAATGCTGAAAGTCGCTTTTCGGAAGAAAAGCGCAGATACCGGTTCTGCTACCCGGTATAAATGAGTACCGGAAAAGTATCCCGAAAAATTATAACGAAAGCACGATAATTATTAGAATATTATGTAGGACTTGTAAAACAAGTTTCAGGTCAAAATAACGTAATCTGATGCCAGAACTGATACTGGCTATGGAAAAGCGCGTACCGGAAAGGTGCTCCGAAAAATAAAATAAAAATATGAAAAATCTTAGAAAAATGCGTAGGTCTAGATTCCAAAGTTTGGGATCAAGATCTTTTACTTTGCTATTAAGGCTAATACTGCGCGTGTGTGGCCTTGTGCCTATAAATAGACACATTAAGGCACAAAACCCTAGGCCATATTCATTTCCTACGTGAGATTGCTGCAGCCTTGTGACCAGCCACCTTGCTTCCTCCATTTCTTCCTCCTTTCTCACCAAAGTCACCTCCTTTGAGCATTGTTTCCCTTCTTGATCAAGTAAACACTTGAGTGTGAGCATTGGAGAGTGCTTAGTGTGCCTTTTCTGAGTGGTGAGGTTCTGTTTGGGTTGGTTGTGAGAGTTGTCTTGGGTTGTATGGGTGGTATGAGCTTGGTGTGATTACTTTGTTGCTTAAAGAAGCAACCTTTGGGTAGAAAGACCAAGTCTTGAGCACCATTTTCGTACACCTTTGTGTGGCCTGAATTGAGGAGCTTTTGGAGAGCTCCAAGAGCACATAATACTCTGTTTCAAGCTTGGGGTAAGTTTCCTACACCTTTGATCTTAAGTTTTAATGCTTAAAGGTGATGTCTTGGCATGTAAAAGGTTAAAATGAAGTAACCAACACCTAAGTGAACTTGTATATGCTTAAAAATGGATCCTTTAACGTGTACATGTGTTAAAAGTGGGATCTTTGGACTGGATATTCACGAAATGCAGAAACTGCATTCTGTCGTGAGATATCCGGATATTTGTCGAACAGATATCCGGATATCGATATTCAGATATGGTATCCGGATATTGATATCTGGATATGGGATCTGGGTATCCGGATATGGCCAGTGTGATATCCGGATATGACATATCCGGATATGTCCCTTCTGATATCCGGATATCCTGGGTTCTCACAGAACAGTAGCCGTGCTGTGTGAACAGTAAGCTAGTGGGTGTGTGTGGACCCAAGATTAAGGAAGTTGAACTTCTGTAATAAATGAACTAAGTCAGAATCCTATGATTAAGGGCTTATGGCTTTGTTGGAAGCCTTAAGACGTAAAACGTAAAAGAAAGGCGTGGTCTTTAAGTCGTATGCTTGTTGTGCATAAATATTGATGTATTATTGGTCCATATCAGATTGTGATACTGCTGTTTTTGGACTTGTGAGTGGTTGGACTCTTGGCTTGGATAGCTAGCTTGCAAGGTAAGCTTTCGTGTCCTCGGTTTAGCCATTTTGTTGATCCACCATGTCCCATGGGGATGGGTTTATGCATGCTGTGTTACATGCTTTAATGTTTTAGAAATGCTGTTGAGCTATTTATATGCAATGTGCTTTTATGAGATGCATGTGGTGTCCACCTATACGGTAAGCCTGAGTATGTAGTACATACAAGATGGTGAGGCTGTGGGTGAGGTGCAGGCGGTGTCCTTGTACTCATGTAGGTATAGACGTATTCCTACATTTCTCTGGCCAGTAGATTTGATAAACACACATGGCATGATTAATTGCTGCATCGCATAGTTTTGGAACTTATATTGTAAATACTGTTTTTGAACTTATATTACACATGTAAGTGAGCTTGGGATGGAAACTCCTTGAGGACCCCTTGTCTTACTGAGATTTCTTGTTAGAGATCTCACCCCACGTTTGGGGACGCTTATTTCAGGATCAGGTAATGTTGAGGGCTCAGGTGGCAGGAGGCCAGAGCTGAGTTGATATTATGATATGCTGTCCTGCTGGATTGACTGCTGTTATGTTTTCCGCTTGTTTGAGTTATTATGTTGAGACGGTTATTGGGCATTGTTGCCTTATTTGGTGAGCATGGGGTTTGTCCATGCCACATGGTTGTGTTATTGCCTTTCTAGTTAAAGTTGTAATTTAAGTATCAGGATTTTGACCCAGGCTACGTGTTGTAGTTCTGTGATTTTAGATACTCACTTATTATTTATATATGAGATATTCCAGTTAGTTGTCTTGCAATTTACATACAGGCAGTATTTTATGAAATTGATTAAGTAATCAAGTTGGCTAAGGTTAATGACGTCATAATTGAATTAAAGAAAAAGTTATTCCGCATTTTAATTAAGCGTGGCTTAATACGATAGTATGTTAACAATCCGGGTTAACACGGGCTGTTACATAGAGCAATTGTAAAGATGTAATAAACAATTATCAAATAATATCATCCCTTTTTTCAACTTGGTATCAAAGCTCTCCATTCTGAAGGCTCTCCTTCTGCGACTGCCACCTTCAAAGCGGAACCCTATTTGTTTGCCTCTCACTGCCATCAAGCCTCCACCGGAAAAAAAAAATTCGGGGACCTTTTGGACCGAGAGGGTCTTTGTTTGACTCTTTTTCTACCGCGGTACTGTTCACCGTGCGAACTGTTCATCGTACTGTTCATGTGCACTGTTCATCAGTGCTGTTCACGCAAAAAAGGACACTTAGGAAAGTAATTATTTATTTTAGCAAAGGACATTTAGGAAAGTAATTATTTATTTTAGATTATATATTTTAGTACATTGTACATTCTTTTTATTTAGATTATGAGCAATGTTAATAGTTGATTTGTTGTCACAAAGCAACTTCATAGGAGTTTCACAATTTATCTCCGGTTATGCAACAAACTCCTTGTATCATAACTCAAAACTCAACCTCTGTACTTGATTGAGAAACTAACACTTTGTTTCTTACTCCTCCATATAACTAAATTTCCAGCCAAGAACATACAGTAACCAAAGGTTGATCACCAATTAATAATTGACCCTGCAAAATTAGAATTTGTACATACTTCCATCGATAGGTATCTACCTCTTTTGAACAATAATCCTCTGTCAACTTTAAGATACTATAGGATTCTGTCCACTGCCTATAAGTGATGCACCCTCAGGCCTAGTATGTACCAGGTATATCAACTTACCAACTAACCTCTAATATTGAGCTCTATCAACTTTGAGACTTTCATCATCTTTTTCCATTTTGTGGTCCTGGTCAACAGGTATACCAACCTAGCTTCCGAGTTTTCCTAAGGAAGTAAAGAACATACTTCCTTTAAGAAATAAAGATGTCTTGTTTGGAGTAAGCAACTACAATACCAAGAAGTATTTGAGTCTTACAAGATCTTTCATCTCAAACTCAGTTGCTAGTTTTCTCTGAGAAGATGTTTCTCAATTAAGTGATCACATAATATTATAAATTTCATCAACATACATAAGACATTGATTTTACCTTCCTTTGAATGCTTTAAGAAAAGAGTGTGATCACCCTGACACGACCTATATCCCAAAGACACCATTGTCTTTGTGAATCTTCCAAACAATGCATAGGGAGACTGCTTTAGTCTATGTAAGTCCTTTTCATAATTTACATACTTTATTTATACACAAGGAGAATGATACCCAGGTGCAATCTTCATGTAAACTTCCTCTTCCAAGTTTTTGTGAAGAAAGACATTTTTAACATCAAATTGTTGCAATCTCCACCGCAATGAGTGGCATAGGAGAGTGACACTCATGATAGTCGAGTCCTTCTGCAATTAACCTTATTTTATATTGATCTAGTGTACCATCAGACAAAAATTGTAAGGTATATATCCATCAACAACCGACTGGGGGTTGCTGGTCTTTCAAGAATCTCTCATGTCCCATTTTTCTCCAATGCCCTCATCTCCTTATTCATGACTTTAACCCAATTCTTGTCCTACAGTGTTTTTTGCACTATTGTTGAGATCCTGATAAAATCAATGGTGGAAATGAAACTCGTTCTGGAAGGAAAGGATTTTAGAATAGGCAAGTGGGGTAATAGGATATTTGATACACGAGCTTTTTCATTTCCTCAAGGCAATGGGTAAGTCATCTTAATCAAGATCTTAATATTTAAAGAAATATTCAAAGTATAAGAGACAGTAACATAAGGATTAATATTTTCAATACTTACCATAGGTTTGGATGTCCAAAGCTTATTTTGGATAAGTTTGGGTTTTTTCTTCATCTGGTATACCAATTTTTGTGGCCAGCCTGTTGAATAAACTTTAAATGTTTTGTTAGTTTTATATTTAATAGTCTTAATTAAGCAGTCATGTGTTTAGGTAAGTGAAAGGCCAAGAGTTGTAAGAAAGTGAAAGGCCAAGAGTTGTGAGAAAGTGAAAGGCCAAGAGTTGTGAGAAAGTGAAAGGCCAAGAGTTAGAGAGGCCAAGAGTTGGAAGTTTAGTTTTGTGGTTCATGGCTAATTTAATGTTTGGTTCATGAAAAGGCAATCTAGTGCCTATATAAACTAATCCATATTGTAAGCAACATATCACAAGAAAAAGAGAAATACAAGTTTTGTCTTCTCCACAAGAAAATAGTTGTTTTTATTTTAAGTTCTACATTATAGTGATACCACAAATTGGTATCAGAGCTATGGAGAGGGGGAGTGATATGGCACTACCTAAGTTGACGAAGGAGAACTACGAGAATTGGAGCATCCAAATGAAGGCTCTTCTCGGATCCCAGGACGCTTGGGAGAATGTTCAAGCAGGTTTTGTAGAACCACAGGACACTGGAGGCCATTCGGCGGCTCAAACCAAAGCGTTGAAAGAGACGCGTGCAAAAGACAAGCTGGCGTTATTCATGCTCTTCCGAGCTGTAGACGAATCCGGGTTCGAGAAGATAGCAAATTGTGAGACCTCAAAGGCAGCCTGGGACATCTTAGCAAATGTCTATAGAGGAGCTAACCGAGTTAAACAAGTCCGGCTTCAAACCCTTCGTGCCGAGTTGGAGGGAATGAAGATGAAGGACACGGAAGGAGTATCCGGGTTCGTTGCCCGGGTTCAAGGAATTGTGAACCAGTTAAAACGGAATGGAGAAGATATACCTGACACCAGAGTGGTGGAGAAAATCTTGAGATCTTTGACAGACCAGTTCGAAAACGTGGTTTGTGCCATAGAGGAGTCCAAGGACCTGTCTACACTCACCATTGACGAGTTGGCGGGTTCCCTTGAAGCGCATGAACAAACAAAGAAGAAGAAGGAGGAAACTCTTGAGCAGGCACTTCAGACCAAAACAACAATTAAAGATGAGAAGATGCTCTATTCTCAAAATTTTTGAGGTAGAGGACGTGGCCGCGGTGGACGAGGTACTAGCCGTGGTGGTAGAGGTCGAGGCCGAAGTCAAGAAGTGTATAGTGATGAGGTAGGACAGTCAAATCAACAAAACTGGAGAGGAAGAGGACGAGGTCGACGAGGAGGTCAGTCACATTATTCAAACATCGAGTGTTACAAATGTGGAAAGTTTGGTCACTATGCAAAAGATTGTAACTCAGACAAGTGTTACAACTGTGGCAAAGTCGGACATTTCGCAAGAGAATGCAGAGAGGAGAAAAAGGTGGAGGAGACGTCCAACCTAGCCACAGAAGGCGAGATGAAGGATGGTGTCTTGTTAATGACACACAGTAAAGGAAGTCCAGACGATGACATGGAGTGGTATCTTGACACGGGTGCGAGCAACCACATGTGCGGACATAAGGACTTCTTCAAGGAGATGAGAAAGGTGGAAACCAGACATGTTTCGTTCGGGGATGCCTCAAAGGTTGAGGTAAAAGGCCGAGGAACGATCTGTTTCCTACAAAAGGACGGGTTAATTGGCTCAATTCGAGATGTGTACTATGTACCCGACCTAAAAAGCAATATTTTAAGCATGGGTCAACTGATGGAGAAAGGTTACTCAGTTATTATGAAAGACCGGGTATTGTATTTGAAAGATGAGCGAGGTCGGCTGATAGTCCGAGTTCAAATGGGTAAGAATCGTATGTATAAACTGAATTTGAAATGTGTACAGGTTGAGTGTTTACAAGCCGAGGTGGAAGATAAGGCGTCACTTTGGCATCTCCGGTTTGGTCACCTACATTATGGTGGTCTAACCGAGTTGGCAAAGAAGAAGATGGTGGAAGGGTTACCTGACATCAACTTTGAAGGAAAGTTTTGTGAGAGTTGTGTACTTGGCAAGCATGCCAGAACCACGTTTCAGAAGATGGCAAGATTCCGGGCTAAGCAACCTCTGGAACTAATAATTCCGACTTGTGTGGACCCATCAATCCGGGTTCCTTCAGCGGTAAGAAGTATTTTATTTCCTTTATTGATGATTTCTCACGGAAAACTTGGGTTTACTTTTTGAAGGAGAAGTCCGAGATGTTTGATGTGTTCAAAAGGTTCAAGGTGATGATTGAGAAGGCAACAGGAAGCTATATCAAATCGTTGCGGTCAGACAGAGGTGGGGAATATACCTCAACAGCGTTTATGTCTTTCTGTGAGGAACATGGGATAAGGAGGTTTCTAACAGCACCATACTCACCACAACAGAATGGCGTGGCTGAAAGGAAGAACCGGACTATTCTTGACATGGTTCGGTCAATGCTGAAGAACAAAAGGATGCCAAAGGAGTTTTGGGCGGAAGCTGTGCAGTGTGCTGTGTATGTGCAGAACCGATGTCCACATTCGAACTTGGATGATAAAACTCCACAGGAAGCATGGAGCGGTCAAAAGCCTTCAGTGGCTCATCTCAGAGTTTTTGGCAGTATAGCCTATGCACACATGCCGGACCAGCTCAGAACCAAGCTCGAGGATAAAAGCAAGAAATATGTTTTTATTGGATATGATGAAAAAACAAAGGGGTATAAGCTGTTTGACCCCGTCAACAAGAAAGTCATAGTAAGCAGAGATGTAAAGCTCAATGAAGCAAATGAGTGGGACTGGAACAATTCTTCTGAGGTAAACTTTGAAGACGGAATCTCAACACAAATTATCAACTCGGCAAGTCCTGAAGCTTCTGATGATGAAGACGAGGTACGACAACCCAGGATGCGAAGCATACAAGACATATGAGTCAACAAGTGAGGTACATTTTGTTTGTCTTCTTGCAGACTCTGAGAACATAAGTTTTGAAGAAGCCATCCGAGATAAGAAATGGCAAGATGCCATGTGTAAGAACCCGCACCGCTAATTAAGGTAATTAGTGAATTAATTATGATAATTAGGAAATAATTCCATAATTGACTCTAATAATTATTATGAGGCTTTAATAATTACAATTAGTGGGTAAGAATGCTGAAAGTCGCTTTTCGGAAGAAAAGCGCAGATACCGGTTCTGCTACTCGGTATAAATGCGTATCGGAAAAGTATCCCGAAAAATTATAACGAATGCATGATAATTACTAGAATATTATGTAGGACATATAAAACAAGTTTCAAGTCAAAATGACGTGATCTGATGCCAGAACTGATACTGGCTATGGAAAAGCGCGTACCGGAAAGGTGCTTCGAAAAATAAAATAAAAATATGACAAATCTTAGAAAAATGCGTAGGTCTAGATTCCAAAGTTTGGGATCAATATCTTTTACTTTGCTATTAAGACTAATACTGCGCGTATGTGACCTTGTGCCTATAAATAGACACATTATGGCACTAAACCCTAGGCCATACACAACTCCTACGTGAACCTTGCTACAGCCTTGTGTCCAGCCACCTTGTTCCTCCATTTCTTCCTCCTTTCTCACCAAAGTCACCTCCTTTGATCATTGTTTCCCTTCTTGATCAAGTAAACACTTGAGTGTGGGCATTGGAGAGTGCTTAGTGTGCATTTTCTGAGTGGTGAGGTTCTGTTTGGGAGGGTTGTGAGGGCTGTCTTGTTGGGTTGGTGGTGGTGAGGTGTGGTTCTTGGTTTGGGAGGCTTCAAGGAGCTTTCTTTGTGAAGAAAGATCCTTGCTTGTGTGACATTTTCGTGCACCCTTGAAGTCTGAACCTTTGGAGTTGGTGGTGAGCTCCAAGAGCAGCCTTTGCCTCTGTTTTGAGCCTTGGTAATTCCCTCACCTTTGATCTTAAGTTTTGATGCTTAAAGTTGATGTCTTGGCCATGTTTAATGAGTAAACAAGATGGTATAATGTATATGAACCTAAAATGGATTAAAGATGCATGCTTTAATGTGTACATGTGTTAAAAGTTGGATCTTTGGGTTGGATATTCACGAAATGCAGAAACTGCATTCTGTCGTGAGATATCCGGATATTTGTCGAACAGATATCCGGATATCAGTATCCGGATATGGTATCCGGATATTGATATCCGGATATGGGATCTGGGTATCCGGATATGGTATATCCGGATATGGTCAGTGTGATATCCGGATATGACATATCCGGATATGTCCCTTCTGATATCCGGATATCCTGGGTTTGCGCAGACAGTAGCTGTACTGTATGAACGGTAAGCCATGGGGTGTGTGTGGACCCTAGATTAAGGAAGTTGAACTTCTGTAATTAATGAACTAAGTCAGAATCATATGATTAAGGGTTTATGGCTTTGTTGGAAGCCTTAAGACGTAAAACGTAAAGGAAAGGCGTGGTCTTTAAGTTGTATGCTTGTGGTGCATAAATATTGATGTATTATTTGTAAGAACTCGCACCGCTAATTAAGATAATTAGCGAATTAATTATGATAATTAGGAAATAATTCCATAATTGACCCTAATAATTATTAATGGGCTTAGATAATTACATTGAGTGAGTAAAAATGCTGAAAGTCGCCTTTCGGAAGAAAAACGCAGATACCGGTTCTGCTACTCGGTATAAATGCGTACCGGAAAAGTATCCCGGAAAGTTATAACGAATGCATGATAATTACTAGAATATTATGTAGGACTTGTAAAACAAGTTTCAAGTCAAAATGACGTAATCTGATGCCAGAACTGATACTGGCTATGGAAAAGCGCGTACCGGAAAGGTGCTCCGAAAAATAAAATAAAAATATGACAAATCTTAGAAAAATGCGTAGGTCTAGAATCCGAAGTTTGAGATCAAGATCTTTTACTTTGCGATTAAGGCTAATACTGCGCGATTAGTGGCCATGTGCCTATAAATAGGCACACTAAGGCACACAACCCTAGGTTTACTATTCAGAATGTGAGAGGCTGCTGTTTTCTGAGATTGAGCACTGTTCCATTGCCTCCTTCACTCCCCTTCATCATTTCTTGAACCTTTGGCCTTCTTCCTTCACTCCTCCTCTCCTAAACACTTGAGAGCATGAAGGTGAGGGAGTGTGAGTGTGAAATTCTGAGTTTCCAGCCCCTGTGTGTGTAGTTTGTAACAGCCCGTGTTAACCCGGATTGTTAACACACTATCGTATTAAGCCACGCTTAATTAAAATGCGGAATAACTTTTTCTTTAATTCAATTATGACGTCATTAACTTAACCAACTTGATTACTTAATCATTTTCATAAAAATACTGCCTGTATGTAAATTGCAAGACAACTAACTGAATACCTCGTACATAAATATAATGTGAGTATCTAAAGCCACAGGTCTACACAAGTAGCCTGGGTCAAGATCCTGATACTTTAATTACAACATTAACATAAAAAGACGATAACAATCATGTGGCATGGACAAACCCCAAGCTCACCAAATAAGGCAACAAAGATCACAAATAGTCTCAACATAAACTTAACATAAACGGAGCAGAATATATGAATAAACGGAAAACATAACAGAAGTCAATCCAGCAAGACAGCACATCAGAATATCAGCTCAGCTCTGGCCTCCTGCCACCTGAGCCCTCAACATTACCTGATCCTGAAATAAGCGTCCCCAAACGTGGGGTGAGATCTCTAACAAGAAATCTCAGTAAGACAAGGGGTCCTCAAGGAGTCTCCACCCCAAGCTCACTTACATGTGTAATATAAGTTCTAAAAACAGTATTACAGTATAAGTTCTAAAATCATGCGATGCAGCAATTAATCATGTCATGTGTTCTTTCAAATCTACTGGCCAGAGAAATGTAGGAATACGTCTATGCCTACATGAGTACATGGATACTACCTGCACCTCACCCACATGCTTCTCCATCTTGTATGTACTACATACTCAGGATTGCCGTCTAGGTGGACACCACATGCATATCATAATAGCTCATTACATATAAACAGCTCAACAGCATTTCAAAATAATCAAAGCATGTAACACAGCATGCATAAACCCATCCCCATGGGACATGGTGGAACATCAAAATGGCTAAACCGAGGACACGAAAGCTTACCTTGCAAGCTAGCTATCCAAGCCAAGAGTCCAACCACTCACTAGTCCACAAACAGCAGTATCACAATCTGATATGGACCATTAACAAGTCAATATTAATGCATCACAAGCATACAACTTAAAGACTACGTCTTTCCTTTACGTTTTACGTCTTAAGGCTTCCAACAAAGCCATAAGCCCTTAATCACATGATTCTGACTTAGTTCATTAGTTACAGAAGTTCAACTTCCTTAAACTTGGGTCCACACACACCCAATAGCTTACTGTTCATACAGTACAGCTACTGTCTGCGCAGAACCCAGGATATCCGGATATCAGAAGGGGCATATCCGGATATGCCATATCCGGATATCACACTGGACATATCCGGATATGTCATATCCGGATACCCAGATCCCATATCCGGATACTGATATCCGGATATCTGTTCGACAAATATCCGGATATCTCACGACAGAATGCAGTTTCTGCATTTCGTGAATATCCATCCCAAAGGTCCAACTTTTAATACATGTACACGTTAAAGCATGCATCTTTAGTTCATTTTAGGTTCATATACCTTATACCCCCCTTGTTTACTCATTAAACATGGCCAAGACATCAACTTTAAGCATCATAAACTCATGATCATAGTGAGGTAACTTACCAAAGTTCAAAACAGAGGCAAGTTGTGCTCTTGGAGCTCTCCCAAGGTTCCTCAAACTCAGCCTAAGTAGGAGCACGAAAATGGCACTTCAAGGTGGGTTCTTGCACCACAAGAAGGCACTTTGAAGCTCACAATGACTACCACAAAGTAGCCATTACTAAAGCTTCAAACTCATGCTCACTAACTACCCCTCAACTCAGAATGATGGCCACAATGCAGCCCCAAGGTTTACTCTCACCTTCACAAGTGTTTAAACAAGCATGAAAGGTGATAACTTGGCTAAAGAATGAAGAAGGAAGAAGAAGAAGAAGAAGAAGAAGAAGAAGAAGAAGGGTGGCAGCTGCAGCCACTATTCACGTTCAATGTGCATGCCTAGGGTTTTGTGCCCACTAATGGGTCTATTTATAGGCCCAAGCCACTAACCGCGCAGTATTAGCCTTAATAGCAAAGTAAAAGATATTGATCCCAAACTTTGGAATCTAGACCTACGCATTTTTCTAAGATTTGTCATATTTTTATTTTATTTTTCGGAGCACCTTTCTGGTACGCGCTTTTCCATAGCCAGTATCAGTTCTGGCATCAGATTACGTCATTTCGACTTGAAACTTGTTTTACAAGTCCTACATAATATTCTAGTAATTATCATGCATTCGTTATAATTTTCCGGGATACTTTTCCGGTACGCATTTATACCGAGTAGCAGAACCGGTATCTGCGCTTTTCTTCCGAAAAGCGACTTTCAGCATTTTTACTCACTCAATATAATTATCTAAGCCCATTAATAATTATTAGGGTCCATTATGGAATTATTTCCTAATTATCATAATTAATTTACTAATTACCTTAATTAGCGGTGCGGGTTCTTACATTCACCCCACCTTTTTAAGGATTGTCCTCAAAATCAGAAACATACTTGTCTCGAAAGTCGGGATACTGTCGGAGAAGCTCGTCCTCTCGCTCCCACGTGCACTCCTCGGGACTACGCCCAGTCCACTGCACCTTGACCATCGGAATGATCTTGCTTCTAAGCTGTTTCTCGCCTCGATCGAGGATCTTGAGTGGTCCGACGGGAGTCTTTAGGTTCTCCCGAACCTCCACATCATCCGGCTGCACCACGTGCGAAGGATCTGCTATGTACTTTCGAAGCTGAGACACGTGAAACACGTCGTGGATGTTGGCGAGGTTCGGAGGTAAGGCGAGTCGATAGGCAACTGGTCCTACTCTACCGAGGATCTGGTAGGGCCCTATGAATCGCGGGCTCAACTTCCTCACGCCGAGTGCCCGTCCAACACCGGTGACAGGTGAAAGTTTCACAAACACGTGCTCACCCTCACTGAACTCCAGTGGTCGATGCTTGACGTCGTAGTAGCTCTTTTGACGATTCTGCGCCTGCTTCAACTTTTCCCTGATCATCTGGATCTGTAGGGTTGTATCTTGGACAAAGTCCAAGCCGAAAAGCTCTTTATCTCCAACCTCAGACCAGCAAGTAGGAGTCCGACACCTCCTACCATACAGCGCCTCGTAGGGTGCCATGCCCAGACTAGCATGAAAACTGTTGTTGTACGAGAATTCAACCAACGGAAGGTACCTATCCCATGCTGATCCCTGCTCCAACGTGCAAGCTCTCAACATGTCCTCCAATGTCTGGATGGTCCGCTCAGTCTGTCCGTCAGTCTGAGGGTGATAGGCGGTACTCAATCTCAACTGCGTACCAAAAGCCTCCTGCAGCGCCTACCAGAACCGAGATGTGAACTTCGGGTCCCTATCACTGATGATACTCTCGGGCACCCCGTGAAGCCTCACGATCTCGCGGACATATAGCTTGGCCAACTGCTCTGTAGTGAAGCTCACCTTCACAGGAAGAAAATGGGCAGACTTGGTCAATCTGTCCACTATGACCCAGATAGAGTCACAACCAGCCTGAGTTTTAGGCAATCCCACCACGAAGTCCATGGAAATACTTTCCCACTTCCACTGTGGAATCTCAAGAGGTTGAAGTTTACCAGACGGTTTCTGGTGCTCGATTTTTACTTTCTGGCAAATAAGACATTTGGACACGTAGACCGCTATGTCCTTCTTCATGCCCGGCCACCAAAAATTCCTTTTTAAGTCCTGGTACATTTTTGCGGCACCAGGGTGGATAGTGAACCGGCCCTTATGGGCCTCTGCCATAACCTCTTCGGTCAGTGGCCCTCGAGGAATAACGATCCTCTTCTGGAATAGTAGCAAACCATCATCGTTCCAAGACACACCGTCCTGGTTTTTCACATAATCAAGGCACTCTCTTTGCACTTGCGCCTCTTTGATCTTTTCCATCAGTTCATTAATCACTTCTGCTGTCTCCATCTTGAGTAGTGCACCCCCAAACAAGGAGTTCACTCTCAAGTCTCTGAACTTCTCGATCATCTCGTAGTCGTTCATCATTAAGCTAGACAAGCTCACGGATTTCCGACTCAAAGCATCGGCTACCACATTGGCCTTGCCAGGGTGATACCTCAACTCAAAGTCGTAGTCCTTCAAGAACTCCATCCATCTACGCTGTCTCATGTTCAACTCCTTCTGGTCAAACAGGTACTTCAGGCTCTTGTGATCACTGAATACAGCAAACTTCATGCCAAACAGGTAATGCCTCCAAATCTTGAAAGCAAAAACAATGGCTGCCAACTCCAAGTCGTGAGTCGGGTAGTTCTCCTCATGAGGTTTCAACTGTCTTGAAGCGTAAGCAACCGCTTTACCTTTCTGCATCAGCACACAGCCAAGTCCTTTACCAGAGGCATCGCAGTATAATTCGAATTGCTCCGCAGGATCAGGAAGGACCAACACAGGAGCAGCAGTCAGTCTCTCCTTCAACTCCTGGAAACACTCCTCACACTCATGTGTCCACACGAATGGAGTCTCCTTTCGGGTAAGGCGAGTCATCGGTAGCACCATCTTTGAGAATCCTTCTATGAACCTCCGATAGTAACCTGCCAAACCCAAGAAGCTTCTCACTTCTGTAACCGTCTTGGGCCTCTCCCAATCCATCACGGCCTCAATCTTATTAGGATCTACTGCAACTCCATTAGCAGAAATCACATGACCCAGAAATTTCACCGCCTTGAGCCAAAACTCACATTTTGACGGCTTAGCATATAGCTTTTTCTCTTTTAGCACTTGCAACACAATCTTCAAATGCTCGGTATGCTCCTCCTCCGTCTTGGAGTAGATCAAGATGTTGTCAATGAAGACGATCACAAACTGATCCAGGTACGGCTGGAAAATCCTGTTCATGTAGTCCATAAACACTGCGGGTGCATTGGTGAGTCCAAACGGGATCACCAACTACTCGTAGTGCCCGTACCTCGAGCGAAACGCTGTCTTTGGGACATCCTTCGGCTTTACCCGTATCTGATGATAACCGGACCGGAGATCAATCTTGGAATACACACAAGCACCCCTGAGCTGATCCAGCAAATCATCAATGCGTGGAAGAGGGTACTTGTTCTTGATTGTCACCTTGTTCAATTGCTTGTAGTCGGTGCACAACCGCATGGTCCCATCTTTCTTTTTAACAAAAATGACAGGTGCTCCAAAGGGAGACACACTCGGCTGAATAAAGTCTTTTGCTGAAAGCTCCTCAATGTGCTTCTTCAGCTCCGCCAACTCAGGTGGCGACATCCGGTATGGAGCCAACGATATAGGCCCCACACCAGGCAATAAGTCGATGGAGAACTCTATCTCCCTCTGTGGTGGAAACTCAGGAATCTCCTCAGGAAACACCTCGAGGAATTCCTTCACCACAGGAATGCCAGTGAGATCCTCCTGTGTCCCACTCACCAAACCTCCCAACATGACATAGCCAAATGCCCCTGCTCTCAAGGCCCTCCTCGCCTGCAGGACTGAAATGAACGGTGAGGAACTGGCTGTGGACCCACCCGGAGACATCACCACTTTCTTGGCACAGCAATCGATCATTGCACAGTTTCTGGACAACCAATCCATGCCCAAAATAATCTGAAGGTTGGCCATCGGTAATCCTATCAGATCTACCAAGAAGTCACGGCCATCCCACTGAAACGCTACATCGCGATGAACAGTGGAGGTCAAACATTTTTCTCCGGTGGCGGTGGTAACCCGCATCGGTGGAGAAAGCACATCACTGGGCAACTCAAGCCCCACAGCAATAGGGGTAGCAACAAAAGAGTGCGTTGCCCCGGAATCAAACAAAACATCAACAGTTGATCCACCAATGGTAACAGTACCTCTGACCAGGTTCGGAGCTCTATCCAACTGCTGACGATCAAGTGTGTAGACTCGTCCGGTAGTAGGTGGCACAGCTGGTGCCCCAGTAGGAACCATCTGCAATGGCACAGCCTGCACTGCAGCAACTCTCGCCGTCGGGCAATCTCTGGAGTAGTGGCCCTCCTTGCCACACTGGAAGCAAATCAGCTGACCGGTAGAGCACGGCCCAAAATGTGACTTCCCGCATCCAGAACATCTGGGAGCAGGAGGTCTAGCTGTGTTCCCCGGAGCGGCAGTCTTTCTGAACTGGTTTGGCGCTTGCTTAGCCGCCAACGGTGGTTTGCCCTTACCCCTGTTGGCAAAATTCTTGTTCTTCCAGGGAGTAGAACCACCAGCGCTCTGTGGCACCTCAACCTTGGCCCTCTTGGCCTGACTCGCCCGGCAGTAGTCCTCGATGTCGCGGCACTGCTGTACCAACGCTCCGAAGTCTCTCGAAGCAGAACTGGTGAGATGTCCAGCAATATCCTCATTAAGTCCCCTGCGGAACTTAGCGGCCAAGAATGTAGGAGTAGGCCTCGCCATGCGGAATTAAGAGAACTTGACCAGCTCATTAAACTTGGCCAGGTACTCGTCGACAGACAACGAGCCCTGCACCAACCGGTCAAACTCCCCTTGCTTCCTCTCCTGTGAGTCATATGGAAAGTATTGAACCAAGAAGCTCTCCTCGAAGAATGGCCACGTCATCACATGGCCCTGCATCTCGTAGACCTGAGATAGGTTGGTCCACCACTCATGGGCCTCGCCCTCCAGCATGTACGTGGCGAACAACAGCTTCTGCGGATCGGTGCACTGCATGATCCTGAAAATCTTGTCCAGCGCCTGTAGCCATCTGGCAGCGGCAATGGGATCGTAAGATCCGTCGAAGGTAGGTGGCTTATGCTTGCGGAAAGCATTCAGCCGGCGATCGATCTCGTCACGATCCTCAGCAAGTAAGGGGATAGTCTGCATAGCCCCCGTCAAATGACTACCCTCACCCATCTGGCTCTGGGTGTCCTCCTGTTGACTAGGCGGAGGTGGCGGCGGTGGCGGCGGTGGAGGTGGTGGAGGACCCTGGCCCGCAGCAGGACCAGCCCTCAACTCCTCCAACATGACCCTCATCATAGTCATGTTGGCCATCCGGTTCTCCTCCAGAACCTCTGCCGTGGTTTGCCGGTTCGTATCTCGAATTGCGTCCAGCATCGCCCGGTTCGCCAGCCTCGTGGCTTCCTGGTCGGCTAGTCGGGCCGCCTGCATCTCAGCTAATGCAGCCAGGACAGGATCCGTCTGATCCTCACTCGTACTAGTGTTCCTCCTCGGTGGCACCATGACTCTGCACAAGTTACACAAAGAATGAGTTGATCAGGCGCACGCCATGTGGTCACATATGCATTATCATTACACAAACCCGTCAGAGAGAACACAAAGTAGACATGCAACGACACATCCTAAGTTATTGCAATACATACAGGCTTTTCCCTAGAAAGTGCTCTGATACCATAAAATGTAACAGCCCGTGTTAACCCGGATTGTTAACACACTATCGTATTAAGCCACGCTTAATTAAAATGCGGAATAACTTTTTCTTTAATTCAATTATGACGTCATTAACTTAACCAACTTGATTACTTAATCATTTTCATAAAAATACTGCCTGTATGTAAATTGCAAGACAACTAACTGAATACCTCGTACATAAATATAATGTGAGTATCTAAAGCCACAGGTCTACACAAGTAGCCTGGGTCAAGATCCTGATACTTTAATTACAACATTAACATAAAAAGACGATAACAATCATGTGGCATGGACAAACCCCATGCTCACCAAATAAGGCAACAAAGCCCACAAATAGTCTCAACATAAACGGAGCAGAATATATGAATAAACGGAAAACATAACAGCAGTCAATCCAGCAAGACAGCACATCAGAATATCAGCTCAGCTCTGGCCTCCTGCCACCTGAGCCCTCAACATTACCTGATCCTGAAATAAGCGTCCCCAAACGTGGGGTGAGATCTCTAACAAGAAATCTCAGTAAGACAAGGGGTCCTCAAGGAGTCTCCACCCCAAGCTCACTTACATGTGTAATATAAGTTCTAAAAACAGTATTACAGTATAAGTTCTAAAATCATGCGATGCAGCAATTAATCATGTCATGTGTGCTTTCAAATCTACTGGCCAGAGAAATGTAGGAATACGTCTATGCCTACATGAGTACATGGATACTACCTGCACCTCACCCACATGCTTCTCCATCTTGTATGTACTACATACTCAGGATTGCCGTCTAGGTGGACACCACATGCATATCATAATAGCTCATTACATATAAACAGCTCAACAACATTTCAAAATAATCAAAGCATGTAACACAGCATGCATAAACCCATCCCCGTGGTACATGGTGGAACATCAAAATGGCTAAACCGAGGACACGAAAGCTTACCTTGCAAGCTAGCTATCCAAGCCAAGAGTCCAACCACTCACTAGTCCACAAACAGCAGTATCACAATCTGATATGGACCATTAACAAGTCAATATTAATGCATCACAAGCATACAACTTAAAGACTACGCCTTTCCTTTACGTTTTACGTCTCAAGGCTTCCAACAAAGCCATAAGCCCTTAATCACATGATTCTGACTTAGTTCATTAGTTACAGAAGTTCAACTTCCTTAAACTTGGGTCCACACACACCCAATAGCTTACTGTTCATACAGTACAGCTACTGTCTGCGCAGAACCCAGGATATCCGGATATCAGAAGGGGCATATCCGGATATGCCATATCCGGATATCACACTGGACATATCCGGATATGTCATATCCGGATACCCAGATCCCATATCCGGATATCAATATCCGGATACCATATCCGGATACTGATATCCGGATATCTGTTCGACAAATATCCGGATATCTCACGACAGAATGCAGTTTCTGCATTTCGTGAATATCCATCCCAAAGGTCCAACTTTTAATACATGTACACGTTAAAGCATGCATCTTTAGTTCATTTTAGGTTCATATACCTTATACCCCCTTGTTTACTCATTAAACATGGCCAAGACATCAACTTTAAGCATCATAAACTCATGATCATAGTGAGGTAACTTACCAAAGTTCAAAACAGAGGCAAGTTGTGCTCTTGGAGCTCTCCCAAGGTTCCTCAAACTCAGCCTAAGTAGGAGCACGAAAATGGCACTTCAAGGTGGGTTCTTGCACCACGAGAAGGCACTTTGAAGCTCACAATGACTACCACAAAGTAGCCATTACTAAAGCTTCAAACTCATGCTCACTAACTACCCCTCAACTCAGAATGATGGCCACAATGCAGCCCCAAGGTTTACTCTCACCTTCACAAGTGTTTAAACAAGCATGAAAGGTGATAACTTGGCTAAAGAATGAAGAAGGAAGAAGAAGAAGAAGAAGAAGAAGAAGAAGAAGAAGAAGAAGAAGAAGAAGAAGAAGAAGAAGAAGAAGAAGGGTGGCAGCTGCAGCCACTATTCACGTTCAATGTGCATGCCTAGGGTTTTGTGCCCACTAATGGGTCTATTTATAGGCCCAAGCCACTAACCGCGCAGTATTAGCCTTAATAGCAAAGTAAAAGATATTAATCCCAAACTTTGGAATCTAGACCTACGCATTTTTCTAAGATTTTTCATATTTTTATTTTATTTTTCGGAGCACCTTTCCGGTACGCGCTTTTCCATAGCCAGTATCAGTTCTGGCATCAGATTACGTCATTTCGACTTGAAACTTGTTTTACAAGTCCTACATAATATTCTAGTAATTATCATGCATTCGTTATAATTTTCCGGGATACTTTTCCGGTACGCATTTATACCGAGTAGCAGAACCGGTATCTGCGCTTTTCTTCCAAAAAGCGACTTTCAGCATTTTTACTCACTCAATATAATTATCTAAGCCCATTAATAATTATTAGGGTCCATTATGGAATTATTTCCTAATTATCATAATTAATTTACTAATTACCTTAATTAGCGGTGCGGGTTCTTACATAGTTAGTGAGCATGAGTTTGGAGCTTTAGTGATGGCTACCTTGTGGTAGTCATTGTGAGCTTCAAAGTGCCTTCTTGTGGTGCAAGAACCCATCTTGAAGTGCCATTTTCGTGCTCCTACTTAGGCTGAGTTTGAGGAACCTTGGGAGAGCTCCAAGAGCACAACTTGCCTCTGTTTTGAGCTTTGGTAAGTTACCTCACCATGATCATGAGTTTATCTTGCTTAAAGTTGGTGTCTTGGCATGTAAAAAGTTAAAATGAAGTAACCAACACCTAAATGAACTTGTATATGCTTAAAGATGCTTGCTTTAACGTGTACCTGTGTTAAAAGTTGGATCTTTGGGATGGATATTCACGAAATGCAGAAACTGCATTCTGTCGTGAGATATCCGGATATTTGTCGAACAGATATCCGGATATCAGTATCCGGATATGGTATCCGGATATTGATATCCGGATATGGGATCTGGGTATCCGGATATGACATATCCGGATATGTCCAGTGTGATATCCGGATATGACATATCCGGATATGACATATCCGGATATGCCCCTTCTGATATCCGGATATCCTGGGTTCTGCGCAGACAGTAGCTGTACTGTATGAACAGTAAGCTATTGGGTGTGTGTGGACCCTAGTTTAAGGAAGTTGAACTTCTGTAATTAATGAACTAAGTCAGAATCATATGATTAAGGGCTTATGGCTTTGTTGGAAGCCTTAAGACGTAAAACGTAAAGGAAAGGCGTAGTCTTTAAGTTGTATGCTTGTGATGCATGAATATTAATGTATTAATGGTCCATATCAGATTGTGATACTGCTGTTTGTGGACTTGTGAGTGGTTGGACTCTTGGCTTGGATAGCTAGCTTGCAAGGTAAGCTTTCGTGTCCTCGGTTTAGCCATTTTGATGTTCCACCATGTCCCATGGGGATGGGTTTATGCATGCTGTGTTACATGCTTTGAATATTTTGGAAATGCTGTTGAGCTGTTTATATGTAATGAGCTCTTATGATATGCATGTGGTGTCCACCTAGACGGCAATCCTGAGTATGTAGTACATACAAGATGGAGAAGCATGTGGGTGAGGTGTAGGTAGTATCCATTTACTCATGTAGGCATAGACGTATTCCTACATTTCTCTGGCCAGTAGATTTGAAAGCACACATGACATGATTAATTGCTGCATCGCATGATTTTAGAACTTATACTGTAATACTGCTTTTGGAACTTATATTACACATGTAAGTGAGCTTGGGGTGGAGACTCCTTGAGGACCCCTTGTCTTACTGAGATTTCTTGTTAGAGATCTCACCCCACGTTTGGGGACGCTTATTTCAGGATCAGGTAATGTTGAGGGCTCAGGTGGCAGGAGGCCAGAGCTGAGTTGATATTTATGACATGCTGACGTGCTGGTTGTGGATTGCTGTTATGTTTTCTGCTTCATTTATGTTAAGTTTATGTTATGACTGTTATTGGGCATTGTTGCCTTATTTGGTGAGCATGGGGTTTGTCCATGCCACATGGTTGACTTTGGTCTTTTATGTTAATGTTGTAATTAAAGTATCAGGATTTTGACCCAGGCTACCTGTGTAGACCTGTGGCTTCAGATACTCACTTTACTATTTATATATGAGGTATTCCAGTTAGTTGTCTTGCAATTTACATACAAGCAGTATTTTTAAGAAAATGATTAAGTAAACAAGTTGGTTAAGTTAATGACGTCATAATTGAATTAAAGAAAAAGTTATTCCGCATTTTAATTAAGCATGGCTTAATACGATAGCGTGTTAACAATCCGGGTTAACTCGGGGTGTTACATTATTGGTCCATATCAGATTGTGATACTGCTGTTTTTGGACTTGTGAGTGGTTGGACTCTTGGCTTGGATAGCTAGCTTGCAAGGTAAGCTTTCGTGTCCTCGGTTTAGCCATTTTGTTGTTCCACCATGTCCCATGGGGATGGGTTTATGCATGCTGTGTTACATGCTTTAATATTTTGGAAATGCTGTTGAGCTATTTATATGCAATGTGATTTTATGAGATGCATGTGGTGTCCACCTATACGGTAAGCCTGAGTATGTAGTACATACAAGATGGTGAGGCTGTGGGTGAGGTACAGGTAGCGTCCATGTACTCATGTAAGTATAGACGTATTCCTACATTTCTCTGGCCAGTAGATTTGATAAACACACATGGCATGATTAATTGCTGCATCGCATAGTTTTGGAACTTATATTGTAAATACTGTTTTTGAACTTATATTACACATGTAAGTGAGCTTGGGGTGGAGACTCCTTGAGGACCCCTTGTCTTACTGAGATTTCTTGTTAGAGATCTCACCCCACGTTTGGGGACGCTTATTTCAGGATCAGGTAATGTTGAGGGCTCAGGTGGCAGGAGGCCCGAGCTGAGTTGATATGATGATATGCTGTTATGTTTTCCGCTTTATTTATATTATTATGTTGAGACTGTTGATTGGGCATCGTTGCCTTATTTGGTGAGCATGGGGTTTGTCCATGCCACATGGTTTGATTATTGTCTTTTAATTTGATGTTGTAATTAAAGTATCAGGATTTTGACCCAGGCTACGTGTTGTAGTTCTGTGGTCTTAGATACTCACTTATTATTTATATATGAGGTATTCCAGTTAGTTGTCTTGCAATTTACATACAGGCAGTATTTTATAAAATTGATTAAGTAATCAAGTTGGTTAAGTTTAATGACGTCATAATTGAATTAAAGAAAAAGTTATTCCGCATTTTAATTAAGCGTGGCTTAATACGATAGTATGTTAACAATCCGGGTTAACACGGGCTGTTACACCATGGATGAGGAGATAGAAGCCATTGACCGAAATAACACATGGGAGTTAGCCGAGCTACCAGAAGGAAGTCGGCCCATTGGAGTGAAGTGGGTGTTCAAGAAGAAGATGAATGCTCAAGGGGAGATAGAACGATATAAAGCTCGACTAGTTGCAAAAGGTTATAAGCAGAAGGCTGGAATTGACTATGACGAGGTGTTTGCCCCTGTTACAAGGATGGAGACAATTCGGCTACTCATCTCACAGGCTGCTCAATACAAATGGCCAATGCATCAAATGGATGTAAAGTCGGCATTTCTGAATGGTGTTCTTGAAGAAGAAGTTTATGTGGAACAACCGCCGGGCTACATGAAGGCAGGAGAAGAGAAGAAGGTGCTGAGATTGAAGAAAGCACTTTACGGGTTGAAGCAAGCACCACGGGCATGAATGCTCGTATTGACAAATATTTCAAGGAGAATGGACTTGAACAATGTCCATATGAACATGCTGTTTATGTCAAGAAAAATGGAGGAGACTTGTTAATTGTGGATCTTTATGTTGACGACCTCATTTTTATGGGAAACAATGCCAAGATGATACAAGAGTTCAAGAGCACAATGACAAGAGAGTTCGAAATGACAGATCTCGGTTTGATGAAGTTCTTTCTTGGTTTGGAAGTAAAACAAAATGAGAAGGGAATCTTCGTGTCACAGGAGGCTTACGCAAAAAAGATTTTGAAGAAGTACAAGATGGAAGATTGCAACCCAGTTTCAACACCAATGGAACCCGGTTCAAAACTCTCTAAGTTTGATGGAGGAGACCGTGTTGATGCAAGCAAGTACAGAAGTTTGGTGGGAAGCCTACGTTATCTCACATGTACGAGGCCGGATATCTCGTTAAGTGTCGGCATAGTAAGTCGGTTCATGGAGGAGCCGAGATACACACATTGGAAGGCGGTAAAGAGAATTCTGAGGTATGTTCAAGGTACAGTTTCACACGGGTTACACTACTCGAGCTCGGCAAAATACAAGTTGATTGGATATTCTGACAGTGATTGGTGTGGAGACGTAGATGATCGAAAGAGCACGGCTGGTTATGTGTTTTTCATGGGCAACACGGCATTCACCTGGATTTCGAAGAAGCAACCTATTGTGACACTGTCGACATGTGAAGCTGAATATGTAGCTGCATCTTGGTGTGTTTGTCATGCAATGTGGCTCAGGAATTTGCTAAGCAAGTTGGAGGAAAAACAAGTCGGTCAAACTGTGATCCGAATTGACAATAAGTCGGCTATAGAGCTAGCCAAGAACCCGGTAAATCATGAGAGAAGCAAGCATATTGACGTCCGATTTCACTTCATCCGGGATCAAGTAAAGGAAGGAAATGTGGAGCTAACACACGTGACCAGTCAAGAGCAAGTCGGGGACATCTTCACAAAGCCACTGCCGACGTTGCTGCTTAACAATTGCAAGAAGATGCTTGGGATGAAAGATGGCAGAACCATTTAAGTTTATGAAGGAGAATTGTTGAATAAACTTTAAATGTTTTGTTAGTTTTATATTTAATAGTCTTAATTAAGCAGTCATGTGTTTAGGTAAGTGAAAGGCCAAGAGTTGTAAGAAAGTGAAAGGCCAAGAGTTGTGAGAAAGTGAAAGGCCAAGAGTTGTGAGAAAGTGAAAGGCCAAGAGTTGTGAGAAAGTGAAAGGCCAAGAGTTAGAGATGCCAAGAGTTGGAAGTTTAGTTTTGTGGTTTATGGCTAATTTAATGTTTGGTTCATGAAAAGGCAATCTAGTGCCTATATAAACTAATCCATATTGTAAGCAACACATCACAAGAAAAAGAGAAATACAAGTTTTGTCTTCTCCACAAGAAAATAGTTGTTTTTATTTTAAGTTCTACATTATAGTGATACCACACAGCCTTCCTTAGTAGGTTCAAGTGCTGATTCAGACGAGGCAAAAGAAGGTGCTAGTTCTTGTACTTTAGCAAAGTTAGACAGCAAGGGAAAAGGGAACTCAGGGAAGGGGGACTCAACTTCAAAGGACATGAGAAAACTCTTCCCTAGAGGACAAGTAAAATATGAATCATCGTCAGGAGTTGTCAAAACAGCTTCACCTCAATAGGAACTAGGAACAGACATTTGGAAGAGTAAAAGTTCCAAAAATTTCAAGTGAATGGCGATTCTTTTTCCTAGCAACACCATTTTTTTCCACACACGTGACTGCATGAATAATACCATGCTCCCAACCATGATGACAAGAAGTAGAAGTCTCTAACTAGGTGTAACAGCCCGTGTTAACCCGGATTGTTAACACACTATCGTATTAAGCCACGCTTAATTAAAATGCGGAATAACTTTTTCTTTAATTCAATTATGACGTCATTAACTTAACCAACTTGATTACTTAATTATTTTCATAAAAATACTGCCTGTATGTAAATTGCAAGACATCTAACTGAATACCTCGTACATAAATATAATAGGTGAGTATCTAAAGCCACAGGTCTACACAAGTAGCCTGGGTCAAAATCCTGATACTTTAATTACAACATTAACCTAAAAGACCAAAGTCAAACATGTGGCATGGACAAACCCCATGCTCACCAAATAAGGCAACAAAGCCCAATAACAGTCATATCATAAACTCAACAGAAATCATAAACAACAGTCGGAAATAAAAACAGCAGTCAGCATATCATCAAATCAACTCAGCTCTGGCCTCCTGCCACCCGAGCCCTCAACATTACCTGATCCTGAAATAAGCGTCCCCAAACGTGGGGTGAGATCTCTAACAAGAAATCTCAGTAAGACAAGGGGTCCTCAAGGAGTCTCCACCCCAAGCTCACTTACATGTGTAATATAAGTTCTAAAAACAGTATTTACAATATAAGTTCCAAAATTATGCGATGCAGCAATTAATCATGTCATGTGTGCATATCAAATCTACTGGCCAGAGAAATGTAGGAATACGTCTATGCCTACATGAGTACATGGATACTACCTGCACCTCACCCACATGCTTCTCCATCTTGTATGTACTACATACTCAGGATTGCCGTCTAGGTGGACACCACATGCATATCATAATGCTCATTACATATAAACAGCTCAACAGCATTTCCAAAATAATCAAAGCATGTAACACAGCATGCATAAACCCATCCCCATGGGACATGGTGGAACATCAAAATGGCTAAACCGAGGACACGAAAGCTTACCTTGCAAGCTAGCTATCCAAGCCAAGAGCCCAACCACTCACTAGTCCTCAACCAGCAGTATCACAATCTGATATGGACCATTTATCAAGTCAATATTTATGCACAACATGCGTACAACTTAAAGACTACGCCTTTCCTTTACGTTTTACGTCTTAAGGCTTCCAACAAAGCCATAAGCCCTTAATCATATGATTCTGACTTAGTCCTTTTATTACAGAAGTTCAACTTCCTTAAACTAGGGTCCACACACACCCCATAGCTTACTGTTCATACAGTGAAGCTACTGTCTGCGCAGAACCCAGGATATCCGGATATCAGAAGGGGCATATCCGGATATGCCATATCCGGATATCACACTGGACATATCCGGATATGTCATATCCGGATACCCAGATCCCATATCCGGATATCAATATCCGGATACCATATCCGGATACTGATATCCGGATATCTGTTCGACAAATATCCGGATATCTCACGACAGAATGCAGTTTCTGCATTTCGTGAATATCCATCCCAAAGGTCCAACTTTTAACACATGTACACGTTAAAGCATTCATCTTTAAGCATATACAAGTTCATTTATGTGTTGGTTACTTCATTTTAACTTTTTACATGTCAAGACACCAACTTTAAGCAAAATAAACTCATGATCATGGTGAGGTAACTTACCAAAGTTCAAAACAGAGGCAAGTTGTGCTCTTGGAGCCCTCTCAAGACACTTCACACTCAGCCTAAGTAGGAGCACGAAAATGGCACTTCAAGGTGGGTTCTTGCACCACAAGAAGGCACTTTGAAGCTTACAATGACTACCACAAAGTAGCCATCACTAAAGCTTCAAACTCAGCTCACTAACTACATACACACAGCAGTGGACACTGCCCAAGAACACTCCTTTCACTCTCACAAGGATGATCACAAGTGTGTAGGAAGGAAGAAAGAGGAGAAACCAAGCCAAAGATGAAAACTTGATCCTCCAAGGTTGAGGGAAGGAATGGAACAGTGATCACACTCCCTCAGCCACCAACACTCACGTTCTGAATACAAGGTCTCCTAGGGTTGTGTGCTAATGTGTCTATTTATAGGCACATGGCCACTAAACGCGCAGTATTAGCCTTAATCGCAAAGTAAAAGATCTTGATCTCAAACTTTGGAATCTAGACCTACACATTTTTCTAAGATTTGTCATATTTTTATTTTATTTTTCGGAGCACCTTTCCGGTACGCGCTTTTCCATAGCCAGTATCAGTTCTGGCATCAGATTACGTCATTTTGACTTGAAACTTGTTTTACAGGTCCTACATAATATTCTAGTAATTATCATGCGTTCGTTATAATTTTCCGGGATACTTTTCCGGTACGCATTTATACCGAGTAGCAGAACCGGTATCTGCGCTTTTCTTCCGAAAAGCGACTTTCAGCATTTTTACTCACTCAATATAATTATCTAAGCCCATTAATAATTATTAGGGTCAATTATGGAATTATTTCCTAATTATCATAATTAACTTACTAATTACCTTAATTAGCGGTGCGGGTTCTTACATTCACCCCACCTTTTTAAGGATTTTGTCCTCAAAATCAGAAACATACCTGTCTCGAAAGTCGGGATACTGTCGGAGAAGCTCATCCTCTCGCTCCCAGGTACACTCCTCAGGAGTTCTTCCTGACCATTGTACCTTAACCATCGGAATAATCTTGCTCCTCAACTGCTTCTCGCCACGATCGAGGATCTTGAGTGGTCCGACGGGAGTCTTTAGGTTCTCCCGAACCTCCACATCATCCGGCTGCACCACGTGCGAAGGGTCTGCTATGTACTTCCGAAGCTGAGACACGTGAAACACGTCGTGGATGTTGGCTAGGTTCGGAGGTAAGGCGAGTCGATAGGCAACTGGTCCTACTCTACCAAGGATCTGGTAGGGCCCAATGAATCGCGGGCTCAACTTCCTCACGCCGAGTGCCCGTCCAACACCGGTGACAGGTGAAAGTTTCACAAACACGTGCTCACCCTCACTGAACTCCAGTGGTCGATGCTTGACATCGTAGTAGCTCTTCTGGCGATTCTGCGCCTGCTTCAACTTTTCCCTGATCATTTGGATCTGTAGGGTAGTATCTTGGACAAAGTCCAAGCCGAAAAGCTCTTTATCTCCAACCTCAGACCAGCAGGTAGGAGTCCGACACCTCCTACCGTACAGCGCCTCGTAGGGTGCCATGCCCAGACTAGCATGAAAACTGTTGTTGTATGAAAATTCAACCAACGGAAGGTACCTATCCCATGCAGAACCCTGCTCCAACGAGCAAGCTCTCAACATGTCCTCCAATGTCTGGATGGTCCGCTCAGTCTGTCCGTCAGTCTGAGGGTGATAGGCGGTACTCAATCTCAACTGCGTACCAAAAGCCTCCTGCAGCGCCTCCCAGAACCGAGATGTGAACTTCGGGTCCCTATCACTGATGATACTCTCGGGCACCCCGTGAAGCCTCACAATCTCGCGGACATATAGCTTGGCCAACTGCTCTGTAGTGAAGCTCACCTTCACTGGAAGAAAATGGGCAGACTTGGTCAATCTGTCCACAATGACCCAGATAGAGTCACAACCAGCCTGAGTTTTAGGCAATCCCACCACGAAGTCCATGGAAATACTCTCCCACTTCCACTGTGGAATCTCCAGAGGTTGAAGCTTACCAGACGGTTTCTGGTGCTCGATCTTCACTTTTTGGCAAATAAGGCATTTGGACACGTAGACCGCTATGTCCTTCTTCATGCCCGGCCACCAAAAATTCCTTTTTAAATCCTGGTACATTTTTGTAGCACCAGGGTGGATAGTGAATCGGCCCTTATGAGCCTCTGCCATAACCTCCTCAGTCAATGGCCCTCGAGGAATAACAATCCTCTTCTGGAACAGCAGCAAACCATCATCGTTCCAAGACACACCGTCCTGGTTTTTCACATAATCGAGGCACTCTCTTTGTACTTGCGCCTCTTTGATCTTTTCCATCAGTTCATTAATCACTTCTGCTGTCTCCATTTCGAGCAGTGCGCCCCCAAACAAGGAGTTCACTCTCAAGTCTCTGAACTTCTCGATCATCGCGTAGTCGTTCATCATTAAACTGGATAAGCTCACGGATTTCCGACTCAAAGCATCGGCTACCACATTGGCCTTGCCAGGGTGATACCTCAACTCGAAGTCGTAGTCCTTCAAGAATTCCATCCATCTTCGCTGTCTCATGTTCAACTCCTTCTGGTCAAACAGATACTTCAGGCTCTTGTGATCGCTGAATACAGCAAACTTCATGCCAAACAGGTAATGCCTCCAAATCTTGAAAGCAAAAACAATGGCTGCCAACTCCAAGTCGTGAGTCGGGTAGTTCTCCTCATGAGGTTTCAACTGTCTTGAAGCGTAAGCAACCGCTTTCCCTTTCTGCATCAGCACACAGCCAAGTCCTTTACCAGAAGCATCGCAGTATAACTCGAATTGCTCCGCAGGATCAGGAAGGACTAAAACAGGAGCAGTAGTCAGTCTCTCCTTCAACTCCTGGAAACACTCCTCACACTCATGTGTCCACACGAATGGAGTCTCCTTCCGGGTAAGGCGAGTCATCGGTAGCACCATCTTGGAGAATCCTTCTATGAACCTCCGATAGTAACCTGCCAAACCCAGGAAGCTTCTTACTTCTGTAACCGTCTTGGGCCTCTCCCAATCCATCACGGCCTCAATCTTGTTAGGATCAACTGCAACTCCATTAGCAGACATCACATGACCCAGAAATTTCACCGCCTTGAGCCAAAACTCGCATTTTGACGGCTTCGCATAGAGCTTCTTCTCTTTTAGCACTTGCAACACAAACTTCAAGTGCTCGGTATGCTCCTCCTCCGTCTTGGAGTAGATCAAGATGTCGTCAATGAAGACGATCACAAACTGATCCAGGTACGGCTGGAAGATTCTGTTCATGTAGTCCATGAACACTGCGGGTGCATTGGTGAGTCCAAACGGGATCACCAAGTACTCGTAGTGCCCGTACCTCGAGCGAAACGCTGTCTTTGGGACATCCTCCGGCTTTACCCGTATCTGATGATAACCGGACCGGAGATCGATCTTCGAATACACGCAAGCACCCCTGAGCTGATCCAGCAAATCATCAATGTGTGGAAGAGGGTACTTGTTCTTGATTGTCACCTTGTTCAACTGTCGGTAGTCGGTGCACAACCGCATGGTCCCATCTTTCTTTTTCACAAAAATAACCGGTGCTCCCCAGGGAGACACACTCGGTCGAATAAAGTCTTTCGCTGAAAGCTCCTCGATATGCTTCTTCAGCTCCGCCAACTCTGGTGGCGACATCCGGTACGGAGCCAACGATATAGGCCCCACACCAGGCAATAAATCGATGGAGAACTCTATCTCCCTCTGTGGAGGAAACTCAGGAATCTCCTCAGGAAACACCTTGAGGAATTCCCTCACCACAGGAATGCCAGTGAGATCCTCCTGTGTCCCACTCACCAAACCTCCCAACATGACATAGCCAAATGCCCCTGCTCTCAAGGCCCTCCTCGCCTGCAGGACTGAAATGAACGGTGAGGAACTGGCTGTGGACCCACCCGGAGACATCACCACTTTCTTGGCACAACAGTCAATCATTGCACAGTTTCTGGACAACCAATCCATGCCCAGAATAATTTGAAGGTTGGCCATCGGCAATCCTATCAGATCTACCGAGAAGTCACGGCCATCCCACTGAAACGCTACATCGCGATGAACAGTGGAGGTCAAACATTTTTCTCCGGTGGCGGTGGTCACCCGCATCGGTGGAGAAAGCACATCACTGGGCAACTCAAGCCCCACAGCAATAGGGGTAGCAACAAAAGAGTGCGTTGCCCCGGAATCAAATAACACATCAACAATTGATCCACCAATGATAACAGTACCTCTGACCAGGTTCGGAGCTCTGTCCGACTGCTGACGATCGAGAGTGTAGACTCGTCCGGTGGTAGGTGGCACGGCTGGTGCCCCAGTAGGAACCATCTGCAATGGCACAGCCTGCACTGCAGCAACTCTCGCCGTCGGGCAATCTCTCGAGTAGTGGCCCTCTTTGCCACACTGGAAGCATATCAACTGCCCGGTAGAGCACGGCCCAAAATGTGACTTCCCGCATCCCGAACATCTGGGAGCAGGAGGTCTAGCGGCGTTCCCCTGTGTAGCAGTCTTTCTAAACTGATTTGGCGCTTGCTTAGCCGCCATCTGCTTGCCCTTGCCCTTGTTCATAAAATTTTTACCCTTCCAGGGAGTGGAACCACCGGTACTCTGTGGTACCTCCATCTTGGCCTTCTTGGCCTTACTCGTGCTGTAGAAGTCCTCAATATCACGACACTGCTGGACCAGTGTCCCAAAATCTCTGGATGCAGACCCAGCTAAGTAACCAGCAATATCCTCATTAAGTCCCCTGCGGAACTTAGCAGCCAAAAATGTGGGAGTAGGCCTCGCCATCCGGAAATGTGAAAACTTCACCAGCTCATTAAACTTGGCCAGGTACTCGTCAACAGACAACGAGCCCTGAACCAATCGGTCGAACTCTCCCTGCTTCCTTTCCTGAGAGTCGTAAGGAAAGTACTGGCCCAAGAAGCTCTCCTCGAAGAATGGCCATGTCATCACATGACCCTGCATCTCATAGACCTGAGACAGGTTGGTCCACCACTCATGGGCCTCGCCCTCCAGCATGTACGTGGCGAACAGCAGCTTCTGCGGATCGGTGCACTGCATGATCCGGAAAATCTTGTCTAGCGCCTGAAGCCATCTAGCAGCAGCAATGGGATCATACGATCCGTCGAATGAAGGTGGCTTATGCTTGCGGAAAGCATTCAGCCGGCGATCGATCTCGTCACGATCCTCAGCAAGAACAGGGATAGTCTGCATAGCCCCCGTCAAATGACTACCCTCGCCCATCTGGCTCTGGGTGTCCTCCTGTTGACTAGGCGGAGGTGGAGGCGGTGGCGGCGGTGGAGGTGGTGGAGGACCCTGGCCCGCAGCAGGACCAGCCCTCAACTCCTCCAACATGACCCTCATCATTGTCATGTTGGCCATCCGGTTCTCCTCCAGAACCTCTGCCGTGGTTTGCCGGTTCGCATCTCGAATTGCGTCCAGCATCGCCCGGTTTGCCAGCCTTGTGGCTTCCTGGTCGGCTAGTCGGGCCGCCTGCATCTCAGCTAATGCAGCCAGGACAGGATCCGATTGATCCTCGCTCGTACTTGTGTTCCTCCTCGGTGGCACCATGACTCTGCACAAGTTACACAAAGAATGAGTTGATCAGGCCCACGCCATGTGGTCACATATGCATTATCGTAACGCACACCAATTAGAGAGAACACAAAGTAGACACGCAACGACACATCCTAAGTTATTGCAATACATACAGGCTTTTCCCTAGAAAGTGCTCTGATACCATAAAATGTAACAGCCCGTGTTAACCCGGATTGTTAACACACTATCGTATTAAGCCACGCTTAATTAAAATGCGGAATAACTTTTTCTTTAATTCAATTATGACGTCATTAAACTTAACCAACTTGATTATTTAATCAATTTCATAAAATACTGCCTGTATGTAAATTGCAAGACATCTAACTGAATACCTCGTACATAAATATAATAGGTGAGTATCTAAAGCCACAGGTCTACACAAGTAGCCTGGGTCAAAATCCTGATACTTTAATTACAACATTAACCTAAAAGACCAAAGTCAAACATGTGGCATGGACAAACCCCATGCTCACCAAATAAGGCAACAAAGCCCAATAACAGTCATATCATAAACTCAACAGAAATCATAAACAACAGTCGGAAATAAAAACAGCAGTCAGCATATCATCAAATCAACTCAGCTCTGGCCTCCTGCCACCCGAGCCCTCAACATTACCTGATCCTGAAATAAGCGTCCCCAAACGTGGGGTGAGATCTCTAACAAGAAATCTCAGTAAGACAAGGGGTCCTCAAGGAGTCTCCACCCCAAGCTCACTTACATGTGTAATATAAGTTCTAAAAACAGTATTTACAATATAAGTTCCAAAATTATGCGATGCAGCAATTAATCATGTCATGTGTGCATATCAAATCTACTGGCCAGAGAAATGTAGGAATACGTCTATGCCTACATGAGTACATGGATACTACCTGCACCTCACCCACATGCTTCTCCATCTTGTATGTACTACATACTCAGGATTGCCGTCTAGGTGGACACCACATGCATATCATAATGCTCATTACATATAAACAGCTCAACAGCATTTCCAAAATAATCAAAGCATGTAACACAGCATGCATAAACCCATCCCCATGGGACATGGTGGAACATCAAAATGGCTAAACCGAGGACACGAAAGCTTACCTTGCAAGCTAGCTATCCAAGCCAAGAGCCCAACCACTCACTAGTCCTCAACCAGCAGTATCACAATCTGATATGGACCATTTATCAAGTCAATATTTATACACAACATGCGTACAACTTAAAGACTACGCCTTTCCTTTACGTTTTACGTCTTAAGGCTTCCAACAAAGCCATAAGCCCTTAATCATATGATTCTGACTTAGTCCTTTTATTACAGAAGTTCAACTTCCTTAAACTAGGGTCCACACACACCCCATAGCTTACTGTTCATACAGTGAAGCTACTGTCTGCGCAGAACCCAGGATATCCGGATATCAGAAGGGGCATATCCGGATATGCCATATCCGGATATCACACTGGACATATCCGGATATGTCATATCCGGATACCCAGATCCCATATCCGGATATCAATATCCGGATACCATATCCGGATACTGATATCCGGATATCTGTTCGACAAATATCCGGATATCTCACGACAGAATGCAGTTTCTGCATTTCGTGAATATCCATCCCAAAGGTCCAACTTTTAACACATGTACACGTTAAAGCATGCATCTTTAAGCATATACAAGTTCATTTAGGTGTTGGTTACTTCATTTTAACTTTTTACATGTCAAGACACCAACTTTAAGCAAAATAAACTCATGATCATGGTGAGGTAACTTACCAAAGTTCAAAACAGAGGCAAGTTGTGCTCTTGGAGCCCTCTCAAGACACTTCACACTCAGCCTAAGTAGGAGCACGAAAATGGCACTTCAAGGTGGGTTCTTGCACCACAAGAAGGCACTTTGAAGCTTACAATGACTACCACAAAGTAGCCATCACTAAAGCTTCAAACTCAGCTCACTAACTACATACACACAGCAGTGGACACTGCCCAAGAACACTCCTTTCACTCTCACAAGGATGATCACAAGTGTGTAGGAAGGAAGAAAGAGGAGAAACCAAGCCAAAGATGAAAACTTGATCCTCCAAGGTTGAGGGAAGGAATGGAACAGTGATCACACTCCCTCAGCCACCAACACTCACGTTCTGAATACAAGGTCTCCTAGGGTTGTGTGCTAATGTGTCTATTTATAGGCACATGGCCACTAAACGCGCAGTATTAGCCTTAATCGCAAAGTAAAAGATCTTGATCTCAAACTTTGGAATCTAGACCTACACATTTTTCTAAGATTTGTCATATTTTTATTTTATTTTTCGGAGCACCTTTCCGGTACGCGCTTTTCCATAGCCAGTATCAGTTCTGGCATCAGATTACGTCATTTTGACTTGAAACTTGTTTTACAGGTCCTACATAATATTCTAGTAATTATCATGCGTTCGTTATAATTTTCCGGGATACTTTTCCGGTACGCATTTATACCGAGTAGCAGAACCGGTATCTGCGCTTTTCTTCCGAAAAGCGACTTTCAGCATTTTTACTCACTCAATATAATTATCTAAGCCCATTAATAATTATTAGGGTCAATTATGGAATTATTTCCTAATTATCATAATTAACTTACTAATTACCTTAATTAGCGGTGCGGGTTCTTACACTAGGACTACCTTCATCATGAATCCTTGCTGCGCTTCATTTTCAAACTCTAATATTGATCTAGCTCAATCCACAACTCATTAAGGATCCCATGGTAATTTGTAATTGAGAGGGTTCCCTATTTTGCAGAAATAATCCCAGTTATTAACTCAAAACAGGTCCTGCTTCATAAAGTCTTACGGAAGATATCCCAAATTTCACGGGCAATGGGCAACAAGATGCAATTCCAACTAACCAATGTTTCCATAGAATTTCACAGCCATGTCATGATAATAGAGTTCTCATCACCCCCTTATTGAACTTCAGGTCTATCTTATTAGTAGCTTTCCTTTAAAAGTGATTTAATTTCCATCAACCTTTAAGGGTGGTATGAATGACTTGAGCCAATTGCAAATAATTCTTTCCAATAAGGCAATAGGTTAGGTAGGGTGTAAAACGAGTAAATCATTGGTTAAGTTAGAGAAGTATAAAACCGTTAAAGAAATCCTCACTTAACTGCTTAAGTTTTTGGGTTGAGTTGGTTCTTTATATGGTATCAAATTCTCGTTCCCAGATTCGATTCTCACTGCCCCCACTTTCTCTTGTGGAGTTTCTTAACACAGGTAGGTAGGTCTATGTATTACCCACACTTCATGCCCAGTGAACTCTCGTGTGAGGGAGTGTGTTAGAGAAGTATAAAAACATTTAAGAGGCCCTCACCTAACAGCTTAAGCTTTTATTAGCACGATGACCGAGGTGGGTTAGAGAATAATATAAACCATTATTCTTAACAGGTTATAAGGGGCACGATGACTGAGGTAATATGGGAAGTACTGAGTGGTGGTAGAGTGAGAGAGGTTCTCTAAGTCAGACATAGTGGTAGTGGGTATGGGCCAGATAGGAGGTTGTAAGAAAAGGCTAGGGTTTTCTGTTTGGAAGAAGGACTAGCAGGTTGATTCTGAATGGATTCGGTGAGGGCCGATATAGGAAGAGGATTGTGAGATGAGATGAATGACACCAATAACAGGCTAGAGAGCAGCCAAATGAGTATAGAGCTTCTCTCGTGCATGGGTAGGAGGCGGTGGCTAGGTCTTTGGTAGTTGGCCAGATAGCAATTTGTCTGGCGGTTTCTCCAATCAGAGAGCCGGTGGCAGCAAACAACGGTGACTATGGTGGGTTTGGTAACTAGGAAAGTAATGGATGCGATAAAGGCACAAAAGATAGGCCAGAACTATCTGCAATGAAGGCAACTGCTGCTACAGAAAGTGCTAGGATTGACTTTGTAGGCAGGTCGATCTGATACCAACTTGAATAAAAAAGAATTAAATATTGTTTCTGAATTAATAAAAAAGTGTACAGTGCATTACAAAAAATAAACTAAATTAAATAATTACTTTCCTATAATAAGGCTCAATCCACTTTAACTAATGACCTATCTAGTGATATAATAATTTTAAATAATTACAAAGATTACAAATGAAATTGATGTGGAACCATGTTTAAAGAATCAATTTAACCCAAAAGCTTAAGCTATTCGGTGAGGCTACATTAATGATTTTATATATCCCCTCACACAAGAGCCCACCGGGCTTGATGGGTGGACAATGCACAGGCCCGCCTACCTGATTGAATAAAGAAATTCCACTATAAAGAAAGTGGAGGCAGGGCTCTGATAAGATGTAAAAAACTAATTCAACCCAAAAGCTTAAGTTAGTGAGTGAGGGCTTTTTAATGATGTTATATAAACACTATGATAACACTTACCAAAGATCACAAATCACAAAAGTTAAATTTATATGTTCTACTCTCCCATTGTAATAAAACTCCTAAACACACCACCACGTAAATCTTTAGTTAGAGCCATAACGACCTGAAAGAAAGCAATGGTGAAGCCATCAGGGCCAGAGATTTCACATTAAAGGCCTATAAACATCCTCCTAAACCATCCACTTCTAATTCCTTGACACAACTCGTAAAATCTAAGGCATGTATTCTTGCATCTTGATATTTTCTCCCCTTTTTCCTTTCATAGTTTCTAGACAGGTGAATACTGCTATCCATCAAGGAGGACTGAATCAATGGCTTAAATGGTTTACTAGAGAAAGTGATGCTAAAAAGTAATTGACTTCTTTTTTCCTTTGGCAGGATATTCACTCTTTTGTGACGTAATTTCTGCACTTGAAAATTCACATACTCAATTAGTCATTTACAAAAAATTGTTACAGAATGTAAAGCTATTATAAAAGAATTCTAAGAAGTCTTTTAGTTTAATTAAAGTTAAAAGCTCCTTTAATTCTATTAAGGAATAAGGATACTACATGTGTAAGCTTTAGCAAATTTTGTCAAAAATACAATAGGCATATTTTAAAACACTAAACAGAGATAAAATTAATGAAGAAAGGAAAATATCTTACCATTTGTGCAACATATATATTTAGCACATGCACTGAAATATGGAAATTTCCAGCAACCCTTTGAACATCTAAAACACCATAAACCTGCAATAGAATTAAACAAAATGTTAACAGTTTTCAAAGTTAAACACAAATGTCACAAAAAATAATTCATGATATAGTAATAGTAGAATTTATACCCGGCATCCCTCCCCACTGCTTAATGCTTCCTTCACCTTCTTGATAGTATTTTCAGTAGATTCATCAAGGATTTGTAAATAAATCTTTTGTTCTGAATGCTCATGATGATCTTTATCATCATCTGATACAGTTTTTATAAGGCTGTAAGTGGCAGGAAAATACTTTGAAAGAATGTAAGTAGAAGATGAACTGTGAACTTTACACTTGTTATAATATGATACACACACTCAAATCATTTACAGGTAACACCACCCTAGTTAATCTGCAATATGAATTTTAAAAAAAATAAAAATAAAAAATGATCTATGACATACGTAAAAAATGATTTTTGGTTTACAGTTAAAAATCAAAAAAAAAAGAGAGCGAATAACAACGAAGAGCAAGAAAAATCAAAGATGTTACAAAGCTGCCTAATCTCTACACGTATCTGAAATGGCCACTCCCTTTAAACAAACATTGGCACAAAAATAGAGGCCTTTTCCACAATCCTATCCCATAAGACAGACATTATTAGAAATGCAAGCGTTTTCTTCCAGTCCAAGGCACCAAAGGACCACAAAAAGTGAACACATGTACACTGTCTTGAATAATCTTCACTTTCTACATTTGTATCAGTTCTGATCTCTCTCTAGCTTTCTCTCAATTTCCTTCATTTTGTTCCAATTTCTCTGCACTCCAAATTCTATCACTAGCAGTTTCCAATCGCCAAATAGTATATACATGTGTGTTCTGCTATAATAGTTAACTCTGGAAGGACATGAAACCACTTATGCATCCTTTAGCAAGATATTCAATCCAACATTTATGACTAATTACTTAAAAACAAATAGGAAAAACTAGTAGCAGAAGAGGATCACCTTATCATGCAAAAAAAGAAAAAAAAAGAAAATGAACTTAACACTAGATAGATGAATTGAACCCAATCAAATACAAATCATGGAATTTTAAGCTAGATTTTTAAAATTATATGCATAGTGCAACAAGATATTACCATGACTGTGAGCGGTGTGTTCCATTTCGACAAGATCAGATATATATTCAGTGCCAATTATATGGCCATAACTGTTCAAGCGAAGCTGCAACAAGTCCAAACAAATTACAGTAAACAATGATTAATGAAAAACAGGATTAAAAAGAAAAATAAAAAGGTTAGATATATTTACTTGACACAATTTCATGGCTATTAAATGACAACCACTATGAACAATTAACAAGTTTATATTTTTTTAATGTATGTTCAGAGTAAACAGTTAAAAAGAGATACATAATGAACCTTGTGTCTCAACTCTCAACTACACAATGGAGACTGAATATATCTCTTAGAAATAATATATGTTAGAAATAATATAATAGTATTGTAGTATTTATTATTCTGCTATTCTAGGAAGTTATTTGGGCTTGGCCCATTAGGTCATTTAACCTCTTTAACTAGAGTTCCTTTGTACAGTTCTATGTACAATTGAATACAATACATTTATACATTCTAAATTCTAATTTGGTATCAGAGCAACATGTGAGCTCATCTGGCTGAAACAATTGCTTAAGGAACTACATCTCTATGAACAGCAGCCCATGAAACTCATTTGTGACAATCAAGCATCATTGTACATATTCTATAATTCAGTCTTTCATGAGAGGACCAAACATATAGAAATTGACTGTCACTATATATAATTTTTCAATACAATTTTGTTATTTCTTTACTGCACTGCACAATCAAGAAATAACAATTTTGCTAAACTCTAAAATTTTATATTCTTGACCTAGACATTTTTTTAGGAATTATTATATTTTTACATTAATTTTTCGAGAAACCTCACTCGTACGTATTTTATACATACCCGATATTAGTTCTGAAAGCACTGCTTATTATTTTTACCCCAAATTTGAAATTCTTAATCTATATATTTTTCTTGGAATATATATATTTATTATAATTTTTCGGTATACTTCACCGATATGCATTTATACCGCGAAGCAGAACCGGTATCTACACTTTTTATCAGAAAAACGACTTAAGCTTTATTTAACCTTCTATATGATTATCCTAATCTTTCTATATTTTTCTAAAGTCAATTATGGAACTATTTCCTAACTCATAATTAAATTATTTAAATTCTTAATTTAGTGGTGCGGGTTCTTACAGAAATCAAAATAAAATAATAAAAAAAAATGAAGGAAGGAAGGAAGGACTATCTCCAAAAAAAAAAAAAAGGAAAAGAGAGATGGGAGAAAGCCAAATAGGAAATAGATTCAAGATGAGGATGAAAATAAGCTTATGTCGAAGGAAGTACCTGAAATTTCAAGTTTATTGAGCCTTTTTGTTAAATTTATCATATTACTCCTATTTTTTATTACATACGGCGTTTCACGATCAGCTCAACTAACATAAAGAATTTGGGTTCCCAAATTGCTTACGAAAATTAAAAAAAAAATGATAGTTAACTAGACAAAATGTGTGAACCCGTCATATTTCGTAGAGTTCATTGAATCTTTAATTAGAAAAAAAAAAATGAAGAAATATTTTAAATTTTTTTTTGCTAAATTTATAGTTTTGTTCCGACTTTTTAACAAGATTTTCTCTCCTTTTCATTTATCCAATAGGGGAAAATTATGAGCTTGTAATTCATAT
The DNA here is from genome assembly GCA_032173675.1 of Gastrolobium villosum. Taxonomy (NCBI): domain Eukaryota; kingdom Viridiplantae; phylum Streptophyta; class Magnoliopsida; order Fabales; family Fabaceae; genus Gastrolobium; species Gastrolobium villosum. The sequence continues at coordinate 75,339 of JAVKPL010014617.1, forward strand.
AGAGTTTGGATTCTATTTATAAATATAAGTATCATCTCCTTATCATTTACCAATTCACTGGCGGACAGGTATATGATTAGCTTTTTCACATCTCTTGGCTATCTATTTATATGTAAATTTGTAAAGCAGGTTAAACCTGAAATTTTTAAACACATCTATTCTGGTTGAATGACCGATCTGAATAGAAAACACAGCTGCGTGAATGAATATAATGTGGAAAGCAAAGAAACAATTTGTCTGATTAGTTTAATAAAAATAAGATGTTGTAGTATAAATGAAATGTTGTGAATTCTTTTATGAGATGGTACAATTTCAACTTATTACGATCTTTCGTTGCACCTTATTCATAAAATCGAAGTAAACATCAAATTAAGAGGAAGGAAAGTGGACTAAAGTACAATCATTCCAAATCTTCTCACTCCTTTGCAAAATTTGAGTTTGGTTTTGCTTGAATGATGGCACATTTACCATAAATTTTGTAACGTCTCTGTGGCAGGATTTTCCCTCATCCTTCACAAGGCTGAGGCAACAATTATTGTCTACTGTTTGATTACCAACAAATACTGAAAAGAAAATTTGTTGACCACAGTTTGGCTTTAACTTGTTTACACAATCACTCAAATATTTTTGGTATGGTGATAGTGGCCCTGACGCTTTATTATGGTCATTAGAGGAACCCAGAGATATTGATTGCACAATTTGATAAGAAAGTGATGTACTAATCAATAAGGTATAACACATCATAAATGTCATCGATACATAAAAGCTGCTGAAAGATGCCATGGCCCTTTAGACAATAGTATTTTACCCTTTTCTTTGAGGCTTTTTTTTTTGGTATCCTGCTTCCTTTGAGGCTTTACTTGTGGTAGTAAGTGATCAATATAGCCATATTTATACTTTAAATTCGAACGTAAACATTTGCAAAAATTAATGGGTACCACTAACTCCATCCAAATAAATAAAGTATGTTAAACGTCATTCTTGTTTCCAAAAAAAAAAAAAACGTCATTCTTTAATTGCCTTACAAATAACATTTAATTTGTTGTTCTATTTCGTAGTTTAATTGCAAAGTTCATAATTGTATTTTCATTTTCAATCGTTGTAGTAACATTTTAAAAAAATTACAGACAGTTGTTGTTATGGAAAACTCATAAAACATTTTACAAATTCAAACGGATCATATATTACTACATAGTGGGTAGGACGTTTTACAAATTCAAACGGATCATATATTACTACATAGTGGGTAGGCCGTAGGTGTGACGTGAGGCGTAGCTTATTTTTTTTCCTACTTTAGCTTAACAAATGTAGAAACAAGTTTTTTTTGGCTTTGGAAAAACATTAATTAACATAACGTGACTCTTCAAGGATTACTTTTGACAAATAAAAATAGGGTTTTCATTTCCTCCTTTAACATAACATAACAAACTTTTCTATACACAATATTTTGTGGGGCCCACACATTTTAAAACCAAAAAAAAAAAAAGAAAAAATAAATATAGCACGCAAAATGAATCTCTATAACATTACACAATCACTTTTCCTACAACATAATAAACATAAAACCCATAAAAATATGCTTGGACTTGTGGTGAAATATAAACATTTTTTATTTTAATTTTTTCTACGAAAAAGGATGGTAAGAACCCTTACAAGATACTATTCTTTGTATAGATGAAACAATTGCAGCATCAAGAACAAGAAGGGTTTGACATCATCTAGGTTGTATATTTGCATGGATGGGAGTGAACGCTAATGAAAATGGCAAGCGCAACCAAAGCTTTAACAACACTGTTTGCAAAAGTACACAAACATTCAAGAACGGTGTTAAAGAACCATTTCAACTCAAAACTTTGAGGTATTGAGTGAGAACTTTTTTAAAGATTTATATTATTCTCTAACACACTCCATCACGCAAGAGTCCTGTGGGCTAGAAGCGTGAATATTGCACAAGCCCAACTTTGATTTACTTTTTGTGTTTTTTATTTTAATTCCACTTTAAAGTGGGGGCAGTGAGGATCGAACTCGTGACCTCGTGGTCACTCAAGCTCTGATACCATGTTAAAGAACCATTTCAACTCAAAACCTTAAGATATTAGGTGAGGACTTTTTTAATGATTTATATTATTATCTAATAAATAGTAAAGCTGAGAATGTTACACTCCGAAACTCCAAAAGAAGGGGGGTTACAAGTACTTGTAACAAACAATGCTGTTAATCGTTAGTTTTGTTAGTAGTTAGGAGAGTTCGTTTGTAGCTTTTGTTATATATGTGCCATCAATTAGGATTTGCTTATAACCTTTATCGCGGTTGAAGAATTTAAATAGCAGTAACAGTAGTTTTATAGGTGAAGAATTTAAATAGTAGTTGTATGTAATAATATCGGCATATGAGTCCTGTCAAAATTCTGTATTATATATGTTGTTCATTTTTCTCTATTTTCTTATAGGGAAAAATGTTTATCATTTTAAATGACACAACTTATATCATTTCACTCTTACACAGAGGTGGGACTCACACCTTTATTTTTTTTGTTAACTCTCTCTTCTCCTTTATCCATATTTTTCTCTCTCTTTAAATGACACATTTTTATCTCCTTTAAAATGATACACACTTTTCCCTTCCTGAAAAATAAAAAATAGCCTCGCCCCTAACAGAGAAACGATCGGATCAACTAACACACAAAAACTAATTTCCAAATTTGGTACGGAAATTTAAAAAATGATAATTAACTAGCCAACATATGTACGAATCATATTTAATAGAGATGAATGAATCGTTCATTACAAAAAAAAAAGGAAAAAATAAATCTTATGATGTAGGAAATTTCAAATCTCATATCATACATACATCAAGTGTGGGACCCACATATTTAAAAAAAATAATAATGAGTGTGCACACCTTTTTATGGTGAGTGTAGGAAGGGTTTATTTTCTTATGCAACATGAGAAAAATAAACCCCAAAAAGAAATGATGAAATGTTTTAAAAGTACTTTTGCTAAATTTATAGTTTTGTTAGAAATTTTTAACAAGATTTTCTCTCCTTTTCATCTATCGAATAAGGGGAAATTATGTAATTCATTGTTTGGGTTTGATCAGACCAAATACAATATGGGTTAGCCAATATGTATTGGGCTAAATCACACACGGCTGAGATGAGGATGAGGTTCTTTGTCTTGGGCTTGGAATTGTTGTTGAGGATCAATATGCTTTTGTCCTTAGTTGGCGCGATGAGTCCGAATGAGGGTACCTGCGAAGACTCTCCGATGCTTAAGTCAGTATCAGAGGTAGGTGTAAGTATATTCTTAATGATAATAGATGGATCTACTTAGGCGTGTATCCCTTGCTTTTATAGCGATTCTAGTACCGCCTTCATAAGGCGGCATGGCTCTTGATTGGCAATGTTTGGGATGCAGGTCAGGCTAGGGCCTGGATAGCCTTATCTTCTTGATGTCAAGCTATCCTGATAGAATTTCGGCGAGCTGGTGCTGTCATTAGTTGGAAAGCGCAGTGTGTTTTGCCTTGGTTCTTAAGTTAGTTTCCTTCTCTGGAGATTACGCCAAAGGGCGGTTTCATGCGCGATATGGGCATCGCGCTGTGCTAAGCGCGTGATGATGACCATCGCGCTTAGCTGTGGACCTCTTGTGAGTTTGAGCTTCTTTGTAGGTTTTGGGCCTCCAACGGGCCTATCATATTTTGTCTAGATCGAGATTCTTTTTAGTGTTTTATAATTCTCATGTTGAAGGAGAATTGAAATATCATGTTGTAGAGATAAAAAGCATGTGGGACCCATGTGTTAGAAAAAATTATATATAAGACCCATGTCAGCACGGAAATCGAAGGATGTGTAGGAAAATTATAATTCTCATGTTAAATGAGAATTATAAAACCCTTCTTTTTATTATATAAATGTTATCTCCTTTTCTTTTACTATTCATCATCGAAGGTGATGCATTTTCGGTCGAAGATTACATTATTAATTTCAACAGAAATTGAAATTTTCGTTACTAATTTTGACGGAATTAGAGTCTTTTCTAGTAGTGATATATGATGAGATTTTTCATATCTCTTGGCTAATTTATTAAACATTTATACTATCACTTTAGATAAGGTTGTCTACCGCTATCTTTTTTTAACTAAGTCTGACTAGTAAGACATAAAAATTGCATTTTTTCTTTCTGCCACGTTAGCCGATAATGTCTGAGGAGAGAGAAAAAAAGAACATATTTATTGCTATAACTATGTCTTACTAGTCAGTCAGACTTAGTTAAAAATGGGTAGTTGTAAATAATGTTATCTAAAGTGGGTATAGAAATACTTTTTCACACACACACACACACACACACACATATATATATATATATATGGAGAGGGTTATATTTATAAACTCTTACAAAATATACTATGTACTCCCGGAAGTACACTAGGTTACACTATGTACTTCCAGGAGTACATAGTGTAATTTGCAAAAAATTGTAAAAGGATCCTTCCCATATATGTGTGTGTGTGTGCGCGCGTGCATGTGTGAATTATTCAACTCTAATATCCAATGTTAATAAAATCGGCCCGACCGTTTTGACCCGGAAACCGATAAACCGATCATATAACCGGTCTGATTGAAGCGACATACTAGACATACATTAGAACCATTGTGAGCCGATGCGACTCGACCGGTTTTCGTGAAAACTGTTGACCGAACTCGGTCCCAAAAGAAAAATCATAATGAACATATTTATAACGAATAAGGGAAAATTATGAGCTTGTAATTCATATAGAGTTCGGATACTATATATAAATATAAATGTCAACTCCTTATCATTTACCTATTCACCGTCGGATGGATATATGATTAGATTTTTCACATCTCTTGGCTAACTATTTATATGTAAATTTGTAAAACAGGTCAAACCTGAAAACTTTAAACCCATCTATTCCATTTGAATGACCGATCTGAATAGAAAAGACAGATGGGTGAATGAATATAATGTGGAAAGTAAAGAAACAATTTGTCAGATTAATTTTATAAAAGTAAGACGTTGTAGTATAAATGAAATGCTGTGAATTCTTCTGTGAGATGGTACAATTTCAACTTATTATGATCTTTTGTTGCACCTTATTCATAAAATCGAAGTAAACATCAAAGTTAAGAGGAAGGAAAGTGGACTAAAGTACAATCATTCCAAATCTTCTCACTCCTTTGCAAAATTTGAGTTTGGTTTTGCTTGAACGATGGCGTATTTACCATAAATTTTGTAACGTCTCTGTGGCAGGATTTTCCCTCATCCTTCACAAGGCTGAGGCAACAATTATTGTCAACTGTTTGATTACCAACAAATATTGAAAAGAAAATTTGTTGACCACAATTTGGCTTTAACTTGTTTATACAATCACTCAAATATTTTTGGTACGGGGACAGTGGCCCTGACACTTTATTATGGTCATTGGTGGAACCCAGAGATGATTGCACAATTTGAGAAGAAAGTGATGTACTGATCAAGAAGGTATAACACACCATAAAGGTCATCCATACATAAAAGCTGGTGAAAGATGCCATGGCTCTTTAGACAATAGTATTTTACTCTTGCTTCCTTTGAGGCTTTTTTTTTTTTGGTATCCTGCTTCCGTTGAGGCTTTGCTTGCATAGTAAGTGATCAATATAGTCATATTTATACTTTAAATTTCAACGTAAACATTTGCAAAAATCAATAGGTACCAGTACCACTAACTCCACCGAAATAAATAAAGTTACCTGTTATTTATTAGTTAATAAACGTCATCCTTTAATTGCCTTACAAATAACGTTTAATATTAGTTCATCGAATTCATAGTTTTTTTTTTGGCAAAGTTAAAAATTATATTTTTTATTGTTGTTATGACATTTTTAAAAAATTATACACAGTTGTTGTTATTGAGAAATCATCGCTCGAAATCCTTCAAATTCAAACGGATTATATTATAAAATGGGTACGTGTGAAGAGAGGTTACATGTATTATAAGCTGATGTGTGACGTAACTTATTTTTTTGCCTACTTTAGCTTAAAAAATGTAAAAACAAGTTTTCTTTTGGCTTTCGAAAAGCATTATTCAATATAATAAACTAAGAATTAGCCCATTAAATGTTATGAAAGTAAGGATAAATGTTACTATATGGTAATTCAAGGGTACACTTTAAAAATTACTTTTGATAAAAATAAAAATAAATTATACTTTGACTTGTGGTGAAATATAAACATTTTTTTTATCTATATTCTTCTGCTAAAAACTATGGTTATGTACCCTTAGTAGATGCTATCCTTAGTATATATGAAGCAAATGCAACATCAAGAGCAAGAAGAGGTATATGACAAATTCTAGGATATATATTTGCAGGTGGAGTTAACCAGAGTTGGTTTACTTGGGTATACAGAGATTAATAGTTATTCGGCAGTTTTTATTTTTGACTGATGTAGAATTGATATTCAACAATCAAAAATACGATGAGTGACCTGAACCATATGAATACAAGAACTACTATATATAGGTCACTTAGACAAAAATTTAATCAAAATGCAAATCACCAAATTTAAATTAATTGCAGATCACTTAACACTGGACTAGTTAATAAATCAGTCAAAAAATTGGAATGAGTTTGTTATCCAAAACAGAAAATATCTAAAAATATCACGGAATAAACTTCGTATACAATTCTAGTATCCTAAATGCAAACTAAACCGTGCCTTTTATAAAATATTCAAGGGTAATGCATACTTCACTCATTCCCAACCTAATATACTAATGAACATAGTAATCAAGTTTGTCAAAAAGTCAAAAAACAGTCCTCACAAATTCAGCAACACAATTGTATTCAGTAGACCTCAATTTCAAGCCAATATATATATATATATATATATATATATATATATATATATATATATATATATATATATATATATACCGTTAATTAAGGAAATAAATCAATTAAATGCGAAGTTAAGAAATAATTCCATAATTGACCCTAATAATTATGAGAACGCTTAAGCAATTATGGTAAGTGATTAATAATCCTGAAAGTCACTTTTCTGACGAAAAGTGCAGATACTGGTTCTGCTCCACGGTATAAATGCGTACCGATGAAGTATCCCAAAAAATTATAATAAGTATGAGAATATTCCTAGAATAATATATATTACTAGTAAAACAAGTTTCAAGTCGAAATAATGAGAATTTGTGTCAGAACTGATATTGGCTACGTAAAAGCGCGTACTGGCAAAGTGCTGCGAAAAATAAAATAAAAATATGAAAATCTTAGAAAAATGGCTAGGTTCATTGTAACATCCCACATGATTAGTAAAATACATAAGTGTGTATTGATATAGATGCATGTGTAGAATTCGAATTGTTGGTGTATGTTTGGTGGCTTGCGAATTACATGACCTTTACCCTTGGATGAGACTAAGGTAAGTTAGTGAAGTATTTAAATTAAAATGTTAGGGGAGTACATATGTAGGCATGTGAACTTTTATTAAAATCATATGAGTAATTTGATTGTGTGTTATAAGGCTTTGATGTTTATTGGACTTGGGAAGTGGGCTAGTGTGTGTGGACTTGTCACCTTTAGGCTTGTTTTGTTGGACTTCTTCATGTGATGGCCGATGGCCCAAAGGGTCCTTGGATCTACCTTGTTCAGCCCAATGTTGTACCTACACTTATCTCCCCTAAGCCTTGTCCAACAAGGTTGTCTTGTGTATCAAGGGACTTCCACTTGGCAAGAGTAATCTTTTCCCTCCTCATCCATGCGCATAAGAGAGTAGATAGGACTTAGAAAATCTTCCAACTTTCCCCATGCATGACCGCCACATCACCCTTAGCATGTGCACCTTTTGACTTCAACTTCATTGCATGGAAGACACATGTACTCCTTAGCATTATTTTGGGCTGCATCCTCCTCATCATGTGCGCACAAGGGAAGCTTCAAATCAGATTTTTATGACAAAAATCTGCATTGAGTGTTGACCAAGAGAACCACCTTGCATGTGCTCATGATGACAATTCCCCTCCACCTCCTTGCATGCGCATAGAGTATACAAGAAGCAAACCCCTTGCTTGTTTTGACCAAGTTTGCAGCCCCACTTCCACAAGAAATCAGAAATCTTCATGATGCCTCATCATTCCAACCTCTCCTCCCTCTCCTCTTTAAGTGGTGCGCACAAGAGGAGCCTTCCTCACTTTGCACATTCAGCCAATTTCTCTCCCTCTACTCCCCTCACCTTCTAGCCGTGTAGTGTAGGAACTTTAGGAGAAAGAAGACTTTACTAATTCATCTCCCCTCATCTCTCAAACCGTGGCCTAAGATACCAAGTGAAGTGTGAGTTTTCTTCTCCTTTCCCTCACTGTCCAGCCTTGTTACTCACCTTGGAAGCTGTCCAAGTTGTTCCTCCTCACCATTTGAGCGCACAAGCCATCTCTAGGAAGGGTGAACTTGTTGTTTTGTAAAGATAGTAGGTGGTGTGTGATCCTTGACCAAGAAGTGTGTGCTACAAGAGGTAAGCCTAGAACTTAGACTCCTTTCATTATGTGTAACCATGTGTGTGCATGAGATGTCTCCTTGATTATGTTTTGTTTTGGATTCAAGAATGAGCATGGTAAAAGTATAATGGTGGAGCTATTTGATGATGACTTGTATGCTTAAGTTATGGAATGAAAGTCTCACGGTTATGCTTAAATTAATGCCACTGTTTCGGTATGAATATGCCACTGTTTTGAGGATAAATATGCCACTGTTTCGGTTTGACAAGATCACCATTTTGATGCCACTGTTTCTGCATAAAATGCTCACTGTTTTAGTGCCTCACATGCCACTGTTTTTGCACAAAAATGCTCACTGTTTTAGTACTTAATGTGCCACTGTTTCTGCATAAAATGATCACCATCTTGATGTTCAAACACTCCTCTTTATGCCACTGTATTGGTGTTCGAATACTCCTATTTATGCCACTGTTTTAATGTTCAAAAATCACTATTTATGCCACTGTTTTAATGTTCAAAAATCACTACCAATGCCACTGTTTTGATGTGCAAATATCACCACTAATGTCACTGTTTTGATGATCAAATGTTACCATTCATGCCACTGTTTTGATGTGCAAATAACACTACTTATGCCACTGTTTTGAGGTTCAAATGCCATTGATTATGTCACTGTTTTAACGTTCAAATGTCACTGTTTCTGCCACTGTTTGATGCCACTGTTCTGCCACTGTTTTGATGTCCAAAATGCCACTGTCTCTGTTTGTAAATGGTCACTGTTTCTGCTGTAAGGTGCTACTGTTTTCCTGCTGTAAAACGTCACTGTTTCTGCCCACTGTTTTTAAGGAAAACGTCACTGTTTCTGCCCACTGTTTTTAAGGAAAACGTCACTGTTTTCTGCTCACTGTTTTAAGAACAAACGTCACTATTTTCTGCTGTAAAACGCTGCTGTATGCTCACTGTTTTCTGCTGTAAAACGCTGCTGTATGCTCACTGTTTTTACTGTAAAACGCTGCTGTATGCTCATTGTTTCTGCTGTAAATCGCCGCTGTAAATGATTGGTTGTAATTGATTTAGGTGCGCTTAAGAAGTGAGATACTTCGCTGCTGTTTGGTATTAGTTAAGGCACGCAAGGTAAGTGTCAGGCGATATTACCTAATGTGACTATTGACTACTGGTATAAAGTTGTGACATGATGCTCCATACTCCGTAAAAGTAATATGTTCCTTATTATGAAAGAAAACTGCCAAGAATGTGCCGTGATGGCTATATGCTTATGAGGTAAAGTTGTTATGTGGCAGCATAACGTATATGAAAAGTATATGTGTCGTGATGGCTATATGAAAAGTATATAAGCATGCACCTTACATCATACCGCATTTTTGTACGTTTTGTGTGTGAAAGCATAGCATGGCATGCATGTACCAAGATCATATAGGCCTTGTTTTTAGAATAGTTATGTACAGGACCATGTGTTTGAGCAAGCATCATATAGGCATCCCTAAGGTACCAGGGTATGGGACACTTGGCATCAGTCCGCATAGGCCCACAGTTGGAATCCATTGAGAGCTCAGGTGCCATGAGTATTTGATATCCACTGTGAAGTGCGAGCACGACGGTGCTAAAAGCGCAAAGGAAAGGCGTTATATACGCAATATATATGAATATGATGAAAAGGAAAAAGGAAAAAGGAACAAGGATATGTTGAAGTGACTGTTTATGATTTTATGCCTAGTTAATACTGTTATATTATTGGTTTTGTTGCCACACTACTGGGATTATTCTCACCCCTTCGGGGCTGCTATTTTCCTAAATGGCAGGAGGACGCAAAAGCATTTGAAGGAGTAATGTTTGCTGTTGCTTGCTGATGCATGGACTTTCACTGTTACTGTTTGTTTGATTGGATGACTGTAATGCTTAATCTTTTGGTACTCTTGGATGACTGTAGACTTTATCATCTCTATTTCACCTTGAACTTTTATGAACAGCGGCTGTTTTGGAAAACGTTTGTGAAAGGAAATTTTGAAAGACTTAAGTGTTGAAATTTTTACAGTGCACCTTACGGGTGGTGTTTTTAGGAGCAAACGAACTCCGATTTTCTATTATTTTATATGCACGCGAAGCCCCCAACGTGCTCTTTCTAAATCACTTGAAATATTTTTTTATCGTCCAAACAGAAGTTATAAGAATTTTGAAACGTCTTACGGATTTGTACTTAGAATAAGAATCTCTGTTAGCTTATGTGACGTTAAAAACTCTAATTCCGCTTAGCAAACGACTCTCTTGGATGCATACAAGGGAGGGCGTTACACTAATTGGTATCAGAGCAGTTTGATCCATGGATTTGCTTGTGATTGCTTGAATTGATTGTTGATTGTGTTTATCTGCTGATTGACTGTCTAAATGTGCTATAGTTTAATTGTTTGAATATATATTAACTAGTGTAGTTAGACTGTTAAGACCGTTCTGTGATAAGACACGGATGCATAGTTAACTTGTCTGAATTGAACTCGAGTACCTACTTGGGACTGCTGCCATAAATAACTTGCGGTGAGCCTGATCAACTCATTTCATGATATTATGAGTGCAGAATCATAGCAGGTGGTTGCGGTTCAACTCGGGGAAGGTCTGGCGATGCGGAAGAGGATCTTATCACTACTATTGGGGGACTGGCAACGTTTATCCAGAATATGAGCCAAGAATGGCGTGACCATAGGCAACAGAATCAGAACCAACCCCCACTGCATGACAATGCAGAAGAAATTGCCCGTCGGAGGTTGAAAGACTTCCGCAACTTCCAACCACCTACCTTTGAGGGTGAAGACAACCCTGAGGCTGCAGCGAAGTGGCTGCAGATGATCGAGCACATTTTCGAACGCATGGCATTCCCGGAAGCGCAGAAGACCGATTACGCAACGTACCAGCTGATGGGAGAAGCTTTAACATGGTGGGCTGGTGCGAGGGCTCTGCTGAGAGCTCACGACGTTGAGCTGACGTGGGCCGTATTCAGACAAGTCTTTTTGGATAAGTATTTTCCTAAAGCAATGAGAAGAATGAAGCACACTGAACTGCTGTCACTTAGGCAGGATAACATGACAGTTAATGAGTACATTGCAAAATTTGGGCAGCTGATCGAGTACGCCAACTTTGACCGGAACATTTATGATGAGGAATGGCAGGTGGAGAAGTTCGAAAGCGGATTGCATCCAGAAATCCGTAAACTCATTTTGACGACGGCTAACCGTACACTTCCGGAGCTCATCAATCAGAGTCGTCAGGCAGAAGGAATCATCAACGAGGCCAAGAATTTGAATAAGCAACCAACGCAATTCCACGGGGGAAACAGAGCAGGCAGATTCTTCAGGACGACACCTGGTAGGGGTCGAGGCAGAGGTCCACAGTTGCAGGCGCGGCCTGGAAATTTTAAGAGAAGCAATGCTATTGGTCAATCATCGACTGGACGGCAGGGTGCGACTATTTGTGCTACATGTGGTAAGAACCACTTTGGAGTTTGTCGCAAGAACAACAATGCATGTTTCAGATGTGGCCAGCAAGGACATTTTGCTTACGAATGCCCCCGGAACGCTAATCCACAGCCTACGCAAGCACGGGTGTTCACACTGGATGCGAATGAAGCGCAGAAGTTTCCCAACTTGATCAAAGGTAATGTCATTTTAAATGGTCACCCAATTTCTATTATCTTTGATTCTGGAGCGTCTGGCTCGTTTATGGCAAAGCATACTGCTATGAGAATAGGCATGACCCCAACCCCGTTACCTTATGAGTTACACATCAGTACACCTACTGGAGGATCGTGCACAGCCTCAGAGATCTGCAGAGGTGTTATTTTGCAGTATGAAGGGAACACGTATACTGTAAACTTGGTGGTCCTACCGGTATTCAACTTCGATGTGATTATCGGTATGGACTGGTTGACGGAAAACGGGATAACGTTGGACTGTCGAGCGGGGAAAGTCGTTGTTCCTGCGAAAGATGGTAATTTTCAACCTTTCTCTCTCATTTCTTTATTACAAGTTAGAAAAGAGCTCCGCAAGGGAGCAGCAGGGTATCTTTTGTCGATCGAGGCTGAGACCTCGGTTGACAATCAAATTCAGAATGTACCTGTAGTTAGAGAATTCGAGGAGGTATTCCCGGACGAAATACCTCGATTGCCTCCTCATAGGGAAATAGAATTTTCCATCGAACTCGTCCCCGGAGTTGGACCAATCTCCATTGCTCCGTATCGTATGGCGCCTTTGGAACTTCGCGAGTTGAAGAAGCAGATAGAAGAACTGTTGGCAAAAGAATTCATCAGACCGAGTACCTCTCCATGGGGTGCTCCAGCCATCTTGATTAAGAAGAAGGATGGTAGTCTACGTCTGTGTGTAGATTACCGACAGCTGAACAAAGTTACGGTGAAGAATAAGTATCCGCTACCGAGAATCGACGATTTGATGGACCAGCTGAGAGGAGCCAGAGTCTTTTCCAAGATAGATTTACGATCGGGATACCATCAGATCCGGGTCAAACCGGAGGATATTCCGAAAACAGCTTTTAGGACTCGTTATGGGCACTACGAATATCAGGTGATCCCATTCGGACTTACAAATGCTCCAGCGGTGTTCATGGACTACATGAACCGCATCTTCCGCCCATTTCTTGATCAGTTTGTCATTGTGTTTATCGACGATATTCTGATTTACTCTACTAATGAAGAGATGCATGCGGAACATTTGAGGATTGTCTTGCAAATATTGAAGGAGAAGCAGTTGTACGCGAAGTTGTCGAAGTGCGAGTTTTGGCTTAAGGAGGTCCAGTTTCTGGGCCATGTCATTTCAACAGAAGGTATTGCTGTGGACCCCAGCAAAGTTGAAGCTGTCATGAATTGGGAACGACCCAAGACTGTCACTGAAGTAAGAAGTTTCTTAGGTCTTGCTGGATATTATCGAAGGTTCATCCAGAATTTCTCTCAGATAGTGCAACCTCTTACCCGTCTCACTCGGAAGGATAAGCCTTTTGAGTGGACTGAAGCTTGTGAAGAATGTTTCATGGAACTGAAGAGCAGGTTAACGAGTGCTCCCGTACTCAAAATTCCGGATCCTACCCGAAAGTTCGAAGTATACTGTGATGCGTCGCTGAAAGGACTTGGATGCGTGTTGATGCAGGATCGCATGGCGGTAGCTTATGCGTCTCGACAACTAAAGCCTCACGAAGAAAATTATCCTACGCACGATTTGGAGTTAGCAGCTATAGTGTTCGCACTTAAAATATGGAGGCACCACTTGTATGGTTCGCAGTTCGACGTGTTCAGCGATCACAAGAGTTTGAAGTACTTGTTCGATCAGAAGGAGCTGAATATGCGGCAACGACGGTGGATGGAATTTCTGAAGGACTATGAGTTTGAACTTAAATACCATCCAGGAAAGGCAAACGTGGTAGCTGACGCCCTGAGTAGGAAGACAATGCACACTGCAACTCTGATGATGGAAGAATTGAAATTGTTTGAGGCCTTTCGAGACTTGAACTTATCCGTAGACGAGAGAGGGCATAGCATAAGATTGGGAAGTATAAAGGTGGAAAATGAATTGATCAGTAGAATTAAGGAGGCTCAGAGAGATGAAAAGTCAGTCCGTGAATTGGTTGGTAACCAAGAGGTAGTGAAGGATGAGAATGATATTTGGAGATTCCAAGGTCGGTTAGTTGTGCCGAATGAAGAGTTGAAGCAAGAAGTTTTGCAGGAGGCTCATAAGGGTAAGTATGTAGTTCATCCTGGATCCACGAAGATGTACCATGATTTGAAGACCTCGTTTTGGTGGCCGGGTATGAAGCGTGATATTGCTGAGTATGTAGCTCGATGCCTAACTTGTCAGAAGGTGAAGTACGAACATCAGAAACCTTCGGGACTCCTTCAACCCT